>VCII01000822.1:0-42013 GCA_006030095.1 Triplophysa siluroides | reverse complement strand
ATTGCTTTTAATGTACATATTGATAATCTATTGAAAAAGCTTAAACCAAACCTTTGAGGCCAGGAGAAAATTAGTGTAGAGTACTTTTTTATCTGTAATTGATTATGGTGATATTTTATACATGCATGAGCCCTCATCTTTATTAAGGAAACTGGACTCAATCTACCATGCTGCGCTACGTTTTGTTTCTGCTGCAGATTCACATACTCATCACTGTGTACTTTATGAAGCTTTGGCATGGTCTTTGTATTATAGAAGGAAAGAACATATGTGGCCCGGTGTGAGAGTGCCAGTGACGACACCGGACACAGGGATCAAAACCATTCAAGGGGATCGTCCACTCCAGACCGCACCCAGAAACAGCGCAGCGCCAACCACGCAAATCCCAAGGATGCCGGACAGCAAGGCCCGCCACAGTGGTCGAAATCAACAAAGATGTCTCTTTACATCAAACTGAGTCTCTCTTGTCTTTCTGTTCTCAGTCACCACATTAACAAATCAATTGCAAGAATATAACCAACATAGACAACGATAGTGGACTCTTATTCTGAAAAACAAATACACAGATTGTTACAAGATTTGTCAGCATGCACAGAAGATCAAATAAGGCTGCTTATGTAACATAACACATGCATAAAAACGAAATTAGAAGCCACATTTCCCAGTAACATTAATACATTACACCGGCTAATATTCACTCAAGCTCAATCACAGTGAATTAACACTTGTACACTTCTGTTCATCATCATAGCATCACTATAGCGTTGTACACACTTTCACAACGAATGATGAGCTCAATTTCCCTTCTGTGGACAGTAATAGACACAATACCACACTAGTCCTTAACATTGGAACACACAACACCAGAACAACTGCAACAATCTACTGGTTATAATAAAAACACACATGTAGATGAGTAATAAACACTTTTTTAGAATTGATTAGTTAATAACACTCCTCTGTTGCTTCACACTCGGCCCGAGGACACAAAAGGCCTACAGAGCTCTCTTCTCCCCTCTATAATCAACCAAAATGACCACCAATCACTTAATGTTAAAATCACATCATGCACAACAAAATAATCTCAATGATAAACTGGCATTGATGATAGTTAAACACTTACGCTTTGAGATCTATTGTCGATCTGATTTCGTCACATGGGTACGTGTCTCGACAGAAATCACGGTCACTCAGCACAATACACAGCCATCCACATGAACAAAATATTAAGGAAGGCTTTCAAGTCACTATATGTGCACATTTCCCATTATTCTGACAGTAACACAGACTTTTATGGCTTCGACTCTTGTTGATAAATATTGTTTTATTCTGAATACAATATAAAACAGACAGAGTGATGATAATAGATGTCTGTACAGGCGTATCTGTTCAGCCAAAATCTCTTTAAAGCTTTCATGTTGACTGCGGCGCTGCGCGAACTGTTCGCTCGAGTCACAAAAAAAGTTGTGCACGCCGCCACGCGAAATGAGCTCGCGCTCACCCAAAGCGAACTCCGCGAACACCGCGATGACGTCATATTTGGCGCACGCACCCAGGCCAACTAGCGACTGCGTCGAGTATAACCAGCCCTTTAGTCTCTTACACAAACAGTTACTATACCAGATCTCAGTCATTTATTTTGTTTAAAAGTTGCAAAAGTCCGCTCAGAGTTTGGAAACCTGCTTCTTCCTTTTATGCCCCCCCGGGCCTGGAATGATCTGCAAAGCTTAGTGAAGTCAGAGTTTCTGCCATCTCTGGGTACTTTTAAATGCATTTTGCATCCTGTTTTAAAGGAGTCTTGTACGTGTTTTGCTTGATCTTACTCTTATTTTCAATTGACTTGTATTATAATTGATTATTGGTGTAACTTTGTGTGTGGTCATCTTGACCAAGTCTCCCTGGAAGAAGAGACAGTAAAGTCTCAATGCGATTTTTCCTGGCTAAATAAATAAAAAAAATCCCCTCTTGGGACCTTTTGTATACAGACGGCCCTATCTGAGCCCCTGAAGGGAACCGAGCTCAGTGTTGTTACACTGAAGATTGCTCTTCTGGCAGCGCTCACATGGGTGGGCACCTACATGGACTTCTGTCACCAGCAATTGTCTGGAGTTTGGGCCAGGATGCTGTGATGTGGTTGTAAGAACCCGTTGTGGTTATGTCCCCCAAGGTTCCTACCACTCCTTTTAGAGATCAGTAAACAGCAAGCGCTACCCAAGGGGAAGGAAGACCCGGCTTTTTTTCACTTTGTCTGCCTTGTAAATGGGGAAGGCCTATTTCCAAACAGAGGCTGTGCCACTAGATTGTTAATGTCATTATTTAAGCATATGCCAGTGACAAGATCTGCCGTGCAACTCCACCAGAGACATTAAACCGAGTGACGGAAATCTGACACAGAACTGATATTAGAACAACAGAGACTCATTCACGTGATTTAGAGTCGACTTCTTTTTCCCCAAGCCAATAACTTTGATATTCAATTACAATTGGCTTTACAACTTGGCAGACTGCTTACAGTCACACACAGCAACATTACACATGGCATAATATGTAATTCAAAGGACATTTATAATAGTTACTCTTTAAACAAATATGTCATAATTGTCCATGTTATATCAAACATCATCATATGTATTGTTGTGATGTTTCTGCAGATACGTTTATTCATCCAGAGAAGTTCTCCAGCTCTGTGTCCTCTCATTCAAACACGAGCAGGAAGCCTCACAACACAATCACAACTGTTATGATCCCGGTCTTGTCTTAACGTTATCTGTCACGGAGGGTGTGTTATGTTATCTGTGAGCGTGTGTGGTTATTATTCTGTCACCTCACCACGCACTCATTGTCCACGTCATTCGTCCCAATCTCGTGTTTCCCTGTCAGGATTTTCCCCGCACCAGTGATCCCTCACACCTGTAACTCATCGTTTCCCATAAGCTTAAATTCTCTCCCAATTAGCACATACCTTATGCCCATCCCCACTTATTAGTTGTCCCTTTATTACCCCTCTCGTTGTCTTGTGTCTGACCGTTGCATGTTTATGCCAGTCTAGACTTTGCCTCATGCTAGTCTCTAGTGTGAATTCCCTAGTCTTAGTCGTAGCCTTTCCATAGTCCTAGCACTGTCAAGCTGCTTCTATCTCCTCCTAACGTAATTCGCCTTCCCTGCTGTATACCAGTTTCCGCTGCTCTATCTCTGCTTCCCTCTCCCAGTTTTCCCGTTGGCGCCCAGGACTGCACTCCTCCACTAACTGGACACCGTGTCCACGGACTCTGCGCTGCTCCTCGACAGGGGCTCTAAAGACTCTCTCTCGCTGTGGGTTCGGTCGAGTGCTCTCCCTGCCATCTGCCTCCCCGTCGCTCTTCCACGGATCCTGTGAGGCGTTGGGCCTTGGGGCCATTCCTCTTGACCAGCGGTTCTTAATCCTGGTCCTCGCGACCCCCCGCTCTGCATATTTTGTATGCTTCTCCTACCGTTTCGGAGGTTTGTTTAATCCGCCCGTAAGAACACTGCGAAGTAAACATCACTAGATATTCTGCCATAATTCTAGTTCGAAATGTGCGTATATGTTCCATCCAAAGGAGCGTGACTACGCAAATCTCAAGATTGCGGTTAAATCACCCTTCATACTTCCGTAGTAGGTTTTGTCTGTGTGAGGACACTGCAGGCAGTCGTGTTGCGCAAATTCGTGTTCTTAAATTAACTTCAGCCGATTTCCTGTGTGCAGGGAGTAGAGAGCAATGAACACTGTTCAGGGAGCACTTCAATCGGAACGCGGTTCATTCATTGAGCTCTCTTCTAACCAGCTGAAGAATTAAATCAGGTGTGTTAATAAGAGAGAGACACAAAATATGCAGAGCGGGGGGTGGCGAGGACCAGGATTAAGAACCGCTGCTCTAGACGGATTCTGTATCCTCAGTGTACTGGACTTCAGTGGTGTCTTCATTGTGACTATTATTGACTTTAGCCTATGAAACAACTATTTACCTCGCACTTGAGTCGTTACCGTTGTGTGCCATGAGACACAACACAGCCAAGACACCATAAAGCCAAAGATCATAAAAATACAGATGACATTTTATTCTTCTAGTGTCTCTTGTGTTTTCATTCCGATGGACAGTGATCACTGTTTCACTTACATGATCGGAACAGACGTGCTGCCTCCCAATCTGCACAGTATCCGTCCTAAATAGTATTTGATAATAGAATATGTCTTGTACAATATATACAAATTTTAGTATGTTGAAATAATATTCCATAGAGTCCCAGGTGGCCTACTGCTTCCAATAGAAATTCGAAGTGCAGAACGATGCACGCTAATATTACCCACAACTCACCGCGAGTAGGCGGGGTTTAGTGACACCCCACTTCATTAATAAATGATATAACTGATGCGTCACTTAATTAACAAATGTAAGTATAGAGTAAACATTACATACGGAATGAAGAAGTACATTAATGGAGAGAATTAAAGTATTGTTTACCTCATAAGTTGCTGGATAAAAGCGTCTGCATAAAAGACTAAATGTAAAAAGTAAATATGAGAAGAGCTGTGTTTTGATTTGTGTGCCAGTTATTGGACACAATGTTGTCTAGGCAACAACGGCCACTTCTGCTTCCTGTTAGGATGTCGCAGTGCGTTCTTATTGTTTTGCTACACACTAAAATGTAGATATTTTCCCTTACAAAAACAGTACACACTTTTAGTGCATAGTATAAGAAGGCGAATTGGGACGCAGCAATGTTATGACATACTGCATAACATACATGTACAAGTAATGAAATCTGAACTGATTAATCTCTGTTAAAGACATATTAGCAGAGTGGTGAAGTTTATTGCCTGTAATCGTATATTTTGTAAATCATTACTGAAAGGACCTTCAGGAGTCATTGTGCAATTTCTAAACCGTTTAGTGATTCATTACAGAACAGTTTGTCTAATTAAATGATCATTCATGTAAATATCTCTTATATTGGATATTTATTGTGATTCATATTCAGGGATATTTGTCTCCAGAAGCATTACACTAGAAAGTCTTAATGTTCTTATTGACCCTTGGATGTAAAGTGATGTTATGAGGACATTTATACCAATATATGGCATTGTTACTGTACAATTCTATTGAAGTGTTTTATCTCCAGATTCCAAATGGTTTTTAGTGGTTGTTTTGCTCCTGTCAATTGAAAAATATTTTTTTTCGGAGAAAACATTTTGTTTTTGTGTATGAAAAAAGGCTTTTTTTTTCTTATGTGGAAATAAAGTTGATACTAGTGAAAGTGAAGAATGTTTTTTATGGATTTTCTTAAACAGTGTTTGTCACAATTCTGCAAAAACATGTATTGTATATTTCATCTGCATCTGATGCTGTCTTAAAATGAACCTGTACATTGATAATTATTTTCATTGCAGATTTAGCTTTTTTGTTCTTATGGAAGAAGTAAACTTGCATTTTTTGTGCCTTTGTTTTTTTCATAAACTTCTATAATCTGCTGTTATCAAGATCTTTTTTACCTCAGTTGGTTCACTTTAAAAGCATGTCTGATATGGATTTTATTTAATAAGAATCCTCCAATGGATTTTTATTACAAACCATTAGTCCAACTTACGCAAAGTAAATACTTGACCAGTTAAAGTTAAAGCCCAAAGTACACAATATATCTAACTGAGTTGAAATAATTTGCTGACAGCTTGGTCCCCCCAGTTAATAGTTGTAAAACCTAATCAACTATCGAACATAATCAAAAGTGTAGGATTGCGTGTGTGTGTGCGTGTGTGCGCGTGTGTGTGTGTGTGTGTGTGCGTGCGTGCGTGCGTGATGTATCATATGTTTGGTGGCTCCTCCTCCTCCACAGACACCTGCAGGTTAAACTTTTACAGCAGGAGCCATTTTACAGCAAAGCCTCGTTCAAGAAAATAAAACATAAACCAGCTAAAAACACAGTAAGTATAAATAGTCTAATGTTTATTCAGTAGATTCAATATTGTCTTGCTCTGAACATCACATTAAGTTTATTGGTTGAAGAACTGTGTTGGAGATATTGTGTTATTTTTGGAATCAGGAAGTTTTTGAGAATATAGTTTGCACCGTTCAAAGATCAAATGTGCAGCTCAATGTTGTGGACGGACTGATGTGAAAGAAGTTTGTGTTTCTGAGATGACACATAACACATCAGTATTTTGTTTACAGGTTTAACTCTTTATGTTCTGACACTGTGTGTTCAACATGAATCTCTCCAAAGAGAACAAAAGGTGAGAAAATTGAAAGACTTTAATAAACTAAAATTGTTTTTATTATAAATGAAAAATGTTTGTCTATAGTAAGATGTGTTTGTACAATTGAAGGCTGAAGTTTGTATTTCATTATTTCAGTATAGTTTCAGTTTACATTTACATTACATTTACCAGACGCTTTTATCCAAAGCGACTTACGAAGAGTTCAGGAGCAATAAACGATATGTCATAAAGGAGCCATTATACATTAAGTGCCAATAGTTTAAAGTTTATTTTATTAAATGTAGTTTTATAATAATGAAAATGCATAGAACCTTTAGAAACATACATTTTTTTTTTTGATAATTTATATAAATTATTATTTGGTGAATTAGCTCATTATTACAAGTGTTTTAATGAAAGCTGCAAAACTCTGTTGTTGTTAAATCTGTGTCCTGTTTATGCTCTGGCTTGATAGATTGTTCATAACATTACTGATAAACTGAACATGAAGTAAACTCTTTTAATGTTGTTTTAGTTTGACTCGTGGAGAATCTCCTAAACCCAGCTGTGTGTCTATGAAGAGCGATGCATCAATGTATGAACCACTTAAATTCAGTTCAGGAGACTGTGATGATACAGATGTGAGGTGAGAACAGTCTGATGGTTTAGACGAGTAAATCACTTCATCATCTTTATTCTCTGATCTGAGTCTGTGCTGTTGATGTTACTGCAGATATTCACTGAACACTTTACTGACAGATACACACATTAATCCATGTGTTCACTGTATGTAAACAGATATTTCATCTATTGTTCAATTACAGTAACACACAGATGGATCTGAGTCCTTCAAAGGGAAGCACATGGATTCTGTTTTCCAGGTGGGTGTCCGAATGCGAGAGTGTTATTTTTATTCATCATCGGATTCATCTGTGTAGCAGGAGATGTGATTTAATACAGTGAAACTCGGTCCAGACTTTCTTTGAGTGTTGGTTACGTGTCGCTTTTAATTTACACTTCTGCGTCGTTGTCCGCGTCGACAGGCAATGACCACTAGGCGTCAGTGTCCACGCGCGTGTTGCTTGTGTAACCAAGACAAAGCCGAAGAAGAATGATAGTGATCAACAAGTAAACGGTCACTTTTGTTGCAGCTTGAGATGTTTAATACAGAAGCACAAATATTTTACTTGGATAATTCATGCGGAAATGCGTTTGAGTAAACATGACTCTATAGCGGAGTTTTTTGACCTGAGGGAGGGGTTCAAACAGACTTATCCCAGCGCTTGCGGTCCGCGTTGAGATGACGCGTTGTTACGTTATTGGAGAGGTGCGCATAGGGTACGCGGTTCTGCGTAAAATACGCCGTAGGTTCTACACACGACTATAAACGGAACTTAAGTAGTGACGGACAGCCCCGCCTCTCTTTCATTGCCGTCAATGCTTCAGAATCGAAGTCTATGAAGAGCTGTTATCTGCCTCTATTGTGCATGTAGTAGCGGTAACCATAGTGATTAAATGCAATCATCGGTGACTGAGCTGGTGATTTTTCTGGACTGAAAAATATGGACTACATAAATGACAGATAAAAACAATGAAGAGATAAAAAACAATCACTTTGTTTTTTCAAAAACTAAACAATGTATGTATCCTATGCCTGACTTTTTCCCAGATGTGGCAGATAAGTTTTGTTATTTGTTTGTATAGCTTGTCTTTTGCCCTTAGCAAACACAGCAAAACGTGGAGAGCATGACTAGGCAATTGACCCTTCGCTAAGCCCCGCCCTCGTTAGTTGTTGTTGCCACGCCTGTCAAGCTTTCTCGCCTGGCAGGTCTATTACAGTATGTATGCACCGGTGTCAGACATTCCCAAGGAGATAATTATTTTTTGGCGAACAGGTGAAAAATCTGAGAGAGCCAGACAAAATGGGATATATCCACGACAAAATATGCAACCGATTAGAAAACAATTTCATCAAAATTGAAGCTAAAGCCTGTAGGTCCCAGCGCAAGCAGCCGCCTCATACGCTTGTAGTGAATGTGACATACATAATTCACCCTTGTTGTTAAGTGTTGTTATACACACTGTTTGTTATAAACGCAGCACTTTGTTCTTGGTGTGTATTCATGACTACAGGGATCGCGGTCCCTTTAAAATGCGTGATGACGTGGGGACGCGGTTCAGCGTCATTGTTTACTCTCTTGTTTTACCTTCAAAAATAAACGACACACGTGTTCGTGTGCTCTGAGTGAGAAGTTGTCTCTTGCGAATTATTGCAATTTCCACACTGGTGACCCCGACATTAGTCTGCTGGACGTATCCAGAGACACGACACGACCATGACCGCGAACGCTGTCACACTCAAACTCCCCGAATTCTGGGAATCGTCGGCATCGGCATGGTTTGCCCAGACTGAAGCGCAGTTCGCGTTGCGTGAGATCACCGCGGATACAACAAAATTCTACTATGTTGTGTCGGCTCTCGGAAATTCGACAGCATCCAGAGTGGTGAGCTTTCTCACACATCCTCCGGCGACTGAGCAGTATACAGCGCTCAAAGCCCACCTGTTAAAAACGTTTGAACTGTCGGACGCTGAGAGAGCCAACAGGCTTTTCTCACTTCAAGGACTGGGTGACAGCAAACCGTCTGAGCTCATGGACCGTATGCTGGATCTTCTGGGCGAGCACAGACCAGATTTTCTTTTCATCCAGCTTTTCCTGCGTCAGCTGCCTTCTCAAGTGAGAGCTGCATTGGCCAACACCACACTCACTGACTGTCGGAGACTGGCTGAAGAGGCTGATAAATTTTTCCTGGCGAGTCAGGAACATTGTGCGGCCGCGTTTTTTCCCGCGCACGTCGCTATGGTGACGCGGGAGGACTCCACACTCGTCGCGGCAACCACTTCTCGTCGGCAGCAGTTTCCTGGCCCCCAACAGCCTTCAGGCTTGGGTCTCTACCTCGCCATCAGACACTTTCGTTCACTGCTGGAAGGCCGACACTTCACCGCTTTTGTGGACCACAAGCCACTGACTTTTGCCATGGCCAAGGTGGCTGAGCCGTGGTCCGCCCGCCAACAGCGACATGTCCTACATTCAGAGTTCACCACGGACTTGCAGCACGTTGCCGGTAAAAAAAAACCGTGTGGCGGACTGCCTATCACGGGGCTGTGGCAGGGGCAGTCCATCTGGGTTTGGATTACAACCGCATGGCGGCGACTCAGACCACAGACCCGGATGTTCAACTCCTAAAGACCTCGACTACAGGGCTACAGATCGAGGACGTGGTTTTTGGCGATGCCGGCACCACGCTCCTGTGTGACATCTCCACAGGTAGTCCTCGGCCGGTTGTTCCCTCGGGGTGGAGACGACAAGTTTTTGATGCTGTCCATGGTCTCTCCCACCCAGGTTCGAAAGCATCACAGAGACTGGTTGCAGCAAAGTTTGTTTGGCACGGCCTCAAGAAGGACGTTAGGGACTGGGCTAATACCTGTGTCGAGTGCCAACGGGCCAAAGTACACCGCCACACTAAAGCCCCGTTAGAGTTGTTCCCTGTTCCTGAGAGGCGTTTTGACCATGTAAACGTGGACCTGGTCGGTCCTCTGCCCTCCTCTCATGGTTTCACATATCTGTTAACTATGGTTGACAGGACCACCGCTGGCCTGAGGCTGTGCCGCTGACGTCAGTGGCATCTGTCGAGATGACACGGGCTTTTATTGGCACCTGGGTTGCCCGTTTCGGCACCCCTTCGGACATATCCTCTGACCGAGGCGCGCAGTTCACGTCTGAGCTATGGAACGCCGTCGCACAGAACCTCGGAGTGAAACTCCACGCACAACCGCATATCACCCGCAGGCTAACGGACTCTGCGAACGTTTCCATAGGTCGATGAAGGCTGCCCTGCGTGCCAGCCTCAAAGACGGTGACTGGGTCGACAAGCTACCATGGGTGATGCTGGGCATCAGGACTGCCAAAGGAGGATCTTCAGTCCTCATCTGCGGAGCTGGTTTATGGACAGCCGCTGCGGGTGCCAGGGGATTTTGTCCCTAGCATTACGGTTCCCTGGTCTGCTACTCTCCAGCGTTCTGCTCTACTGGACAATGCAAGGCTTTTTGCACCTGTCCTACTTCCCGTCACAGCCTCCCTCAGTCGCACATCCCCGCTGGTCTTCAGACGGCTGACTATGTTTTCATTCGCCACGATGCCCACAAGGGGCCGCTACACCCGCCCTATGAGGGCCCATTTCGGGTTCTGGAGACCGGGGACAAACATTTTGTGGTGGACAGGGGCGGCAAACCGGAGCGACTCTCCATTGACCGCCTTAAACCAGCTCACTTGGACGTGGCTAAGCCCATTGACCTGGCCCAGCCCCCACGACGCGGACGACCTCCTGCTCTGCGCCCACCCCTTGCCCCCCTCCCTCCCAAGCCATCCACACTCCATGCCCCACACACGTGTAATGACGGGACTCCGCCTGCAGCGGGGTCTCCTCGACCTCCGGTACGGCGCAGCCGTTGTGGCCGACTGATACGCCCACCTCCCCGTTGACTGTTTTTTTTTTTTTTTCTGATATGGTGAATTCTGGGGGGACGTGTGTAGTGAATGTGACATACATAATTCACCCTTGTTGTTAAGTGTTGTTATACACACTGTTTGTTATAAACGCAGCACTTTGTTCTTGGTGTGTATTCATGACTACAGGGATCGCGGTCCCTTTAAAATGCGTGATGACGTGGGACGCGGTTCAGCGTCATTGTTTACTCTCTTGTTTTACCTTCAAAAATAAACGACACACGTGTTCGTGTGCTCTGAGTGAGAAGTTGTCTCTTGCGAATTATTGCAATTTCCACACGCTGACCATTAAAATCGAAACACAAATTGAGGAACAGCTTTGGTGAAATTTGTGAAAATAATCTAGATTATAAATCAAACAGTTTATCCATACATTTTGAGGGATAAACACGAGGCATTTTTATAAAATAAAAATTATAACATTCTCCCGCTTATATTTTTAGCGCGCCAGGCTACTTCTCACACGTCGCTGAAATATATTTTAAAGTATGTCAGTCAGCCTCCGTCTTGCCTTTAATCATCTCGGGAAGGGAAAAAATTCCACCACCCCGTCCAAACTTTTAAGATACCGGGTATCAGATTTACACAATCCATACGCACAACGCTTCGGCATGTTTCCCTCGCTCGAAAGCTTGACAGACCTCCGGCGCCTAGTTACGGTTGCTAAATCACGATTGGCCATGATTTCAAATAAGAATCCTCCAATGGATTTGTATTACAAAGTCCAATTTACGCAAAGTAAATACTTGACCACTAGTTAAAGCCCAAAGTACACAATATATCTAACTGAGTTGAAATCATTTGCTGACAGCTTGGTCCCCCCAGTTAAAAAATCCCATCTGCGCCCCTGAGTGTATATCCACTTGTTCTCTATCGTCTCCAAGCTGCTGTTGGTTGCTTTCCCTTTAACTGTATCGCGTTCACAATTCGTTCACATAATTGGTTCATTTCTTAAGAAAATACACAATATTTCCGCGTCCCCTCCTCGACAACCACGTCAAGCCCATCAGTGATTGAAAGAGTCCCGCTGAAGCCGTCAGGTAATATGGATAAAAGGCAGGCGGTGAAGGGGTTAAAACAAGATTTATTAAACAAATCAAAAGCCCACAATGGGGATAACAAGGACAGGGCTTAATAATAATAATAATATATAAACAAGAAAGAAAAGACTTCCCACGTGGGGGCAGAAACAGGGAAAACAAGATACTAGATAAATTTAACACAACAGGGACTTAAGCAAATAACACAGCTACACGACAGGATATGAATCTAAACCGGGCATGGAATCACAACAACAAGACAGGTTACTCACTATGCAAGACAACAGGGTATATAGCATACAAGCTAACCAAGGAAAGGTAAGTACAAGTACATACAACGAACGAGCACAGGACATTTACATTTAGACATTTAGCAGACGCTTTTATCCAAAGCGACTTACAAAGAGTTTAGGAGCAATAAGCGATATGTCATACAGGAGCCATAATACATTAAGTGCCAATACAAAGTTACTGGTTTCAACAAAAGCTAGACCACTACCTGTTGAGAGAAAGGGTTATTTATTTTTTGTCTGTTAAGTATTTACAGAAGAGATGGGTTTTAAGTAGTTTTTTAAATGATGTGAGAGATGTGGTTGACCGGACAGAGTTAGGAAGAATGTTCCACCCGGAGGGAGTTGTGAATGAGAATGAGCGGGAGAGCGATTTGCTGCCCTTATGGGAAGGCAATATAAGACGCCGCTGGTTTGCTGAAAAGCAGGGATCTTGATGGGGTGTAGGAGTGCAGGAGAGTGTGGAAGTAAGCCGGTGCAGATCCAGCGATAGTCCTGTAGGCAAGCATTAGTGACTTGAATCTGATAGGGCTTCAACCGGTAGCCAGTGGAGAGAAAAGAAAAGGGGAGTCACGTGAGCCCTTTTAGGCTGTTGGAAGACGGGGCGTGCTGCTGCGTTCTGAACCAGCTGGAGCAGTTTGATAGCCTTTGCAGGAAGACCAGCAAGGAGAGCAGTGCAGTAGTACAACCTTGAGATTACCAGGGCCTGGACAAGGAGTTGTGCCGCATGCTCAGTGAGATAGGGTCTGACCTTTCTAATGTTGAATAAGGCATATCGGCATGACCGTGTTGTCTTTGCAATGTGATCATTGAAGGACAGCTGTTCATCAAATATGACTCCGAGGTTCCTGGCTGTTTTGGAATGAGTGATTGTGGTAATGCCAAGATGGATGTTGAGATCGTGTTGGACCGTAGGGTGTGCCGGAGACACAAGTATTTCTGTCTTGGCAGGGTTCAGGTGGAGGTGATGCCCTTTCATCCAAGCTGAGATGTCCCCGAGACAGGCTGTAATGCGAGATGTTACAGTGGTATCGTCTGGGTGAAACAAGATGTAGATCTGGTTGTTGTCAGCATAACAGTGATACGAGAAGTCATGTGCCCGTATGATGGGTCCCAAGGATGTCGTATAGATGGAAAAAAGCAGCGGTTCAAGCACCGACCCCTGAGGGACCCCAGTGATCATGTGGTGAGCAGTGGACAGCGAGCCCCTCCATGACACCCTGAAGGATCTGTCGGAGAGGTAGGATTTGAACCAGCGGAGGGGAGAGCCTGAGATTCCTAGCGATGACAGGGTTGCTAGCAGTATCTGGTGATTGACAGTGTCAAACGCTGCAGATAGGTCTAGCAGAATCAGGACAGAGGATTTAGATTCCGCCTTGGCTAGCCGCAGTGCTTCTGTGACCGATAGCAGTGCCGTCTCAGTGGAGTGGTTTGTTTTGAAGCCAGACTGATTGTAATCCAGTAGTTTGTTCTGGAATAGGTAGGAAGACACCTGGTTGAAAGCTGCCCTTTCAAGTGTTTTTACAATAAATGGGAGGAGAGAGACAGGTCTGTAACTGTCGGGAGTAGAGGGGTCCAATGTTGGTTTCTTCAGTAGGGGCGTGACCTGGGCCTGTTTGAATGTGGATGGAAAAGTGCCGGTGAGCAGGGAGGTGTTGATGATGTGTGTGAGTGCAGGTGTGAGTGTGCTGGATATGGCCTGAAGGAGATCGGAGGGGATTAGGTCAAGGGGACAGGTGGTGGGGTGGCTGGAGAGAAGTCTGGTGACTTCAGTGGCAGTGAGTGGGGTGAAAGAGGAGAGTTCAATGGTTGGAGTGTGGGAGGTGTTGACAGAGGTCTGAGGTAGCGAGAATTGTATCTGACAGAATGTAAGACTTAAGCATTTATACAGGCTATGCACCTTATAAACTAAGTATTGTGACTGAAAATCTGCATATTATGTTTTATATATATGATGATGTAGTACTTGTGCTGTCCATTAGGGCAGTAGGGAATTTACATCCAGTGATGTGAATCTCGGATCATTTACTTGAGTTCGATCTTGAATCTCGTTATCAAAATGAACGGATCTTTTTCATTTCGGCAGAATATAAATAAAATGTACAGTCAGGTCCATAAATATTGGGACAGAAGAACATTTTTTGTTATTTTAGCTGTGCAAAATGTATTCGAGTTATAGTTGTATAATGGGTATTGTCTTAAAGTGCACACTCTCAGCTTTATTTAAAGTTATTCACATCCAGATTAGCTGAAGGCTTTGGGAATTACAGCTCTTTAATATGAAGCTCCCCCCTTTTTCAAGGGACCAAAAGTAATGGGACAGTTGAATCAAAAGGTGTTTTATTCAGGTTTGGGCTTTTCCTTAAATCATTTCTTCATAAATGAAGCATGTTAATGGTCTGGAGTTGATTCTACGTGTGGTGTTTGCATTTGTAAGCTGTTGCTGTGAACCCACATCATGGGGTTCAAGGAGATATCCATGCAAGTGAAACAGACCATTGTTAGATTTCAAAAACACAACAAATCCATCAGAAAGATGCCAGGAACATTAAGAGCGGCCAAAGCAACAATTCGGTACATTCTGAGAAAAAAAAAAGTATATAATTTTTAGTCGTACTAACTCTATACAAACGGATACGATGATCTCAACAGTGGATGGTACTATTATTGAAAGATTAGGATCATATAAATACTTGTGTCACAGTTATGTTATGTTCTGTTAAATCTCCCCTGGTTTGTTTCTTTATTAGTTAATTAGTTTTCACTTGTGTCTCATTGTTAATTAGTCCCACACCTGATTCTGTTTTCCCTGAGTGTCTTCCTTATGTATTTAAGCCCTGTGTGTTCCTTAGTTCTTTGTCCAGTATTGTTAATGCTACGTGTGTTTGATGTCTCTAGTCCTAGTTCCTGGTTTTCATTTGTTTTATATTAAAGTATCTTATTTTGGAAATCCTTTGTTTGGACACTTTATCCTGCTACACGTGACAACTTGTGGATTTGGTAAGATGAAAAACTTGCTTTTAATGTACATATTGATAATCTATTGAAAAAGCTTAAACCAAACCTTTGAGGCCAGGAGAAAATTAGTGCGAGTACTTTTTTATCTGTAATTGATTATGGTGATATTTTATACATGCATGAGCCCTCATCTTTATTAAGGAAACTGGACTCAATCTACCATGCTGCGCTACGTTTTGTTTCTGCTGCAGATTCACATACTCATCACTGTGTACTTTATGAAGCTTTGGCATGGTCTTTGTATTATAGAAGGAAAGAACATATGTGGCCCGGTGTGAGAGTGCCAGTGACGACACCGGACACAGGGATCAAAACCATTCAAGGGGATCGTCCACTCCAGACCGCACCCAGAACAGCGCAGCGCCAACCACGCAAATCCCAAGGATGCCGGACAGCAAGGCCCGCCACAGTGGTCGAAATCAACAAAGATGTCTCTTTACATCAAACTGAGTCTCTCTTGTCTTTCTGTTCTCAGTCACCACATTAACAAATCAATTGCAAGAATATAACCAACATAGACAACGATAGTGGACTCTTATTCTGAAAAACAAATACACAGATTGTTACAAGATTTGTCAGCATGCACAGAAGATCAAATAAGGCTGCTTATGTAACAAACACATGCATAAAAACGAAATTAGAAGCCACATTTCCCCAGTAACATTAATACATTACACCGGCTAATATTCACTCAAGCTCAATCACAGTGAATTAACACTTGTACACTTCTGTTCATCATCATAGCATCACTATAGCGTTGTACACACTTTCACAACGAATGATGAGCTCAATTTCCCTTCTGTGGACAGTAATAGACACAATACCACACTAGTCCTTAACATTTGGAACACACAACACCAGAACAACTGCAACAATCTACTGGTTATAATAAAACACACATGTAGATGAGTAATAAACACTTTTTTAGAATTGATTAGTTAATAACACTCCTCTGTTGCTTCACACTCGGCCCGAGGACACAAAAGGCCTACAGAGCTCTCTTCTCCCCTCTATAATCAACCAAAATGACCACCAATCACTTAATGTTAAAATCACATCATGCACAACAAAATAATCTCAATTATAAACTGGCATTGATGATAGTTAAACACTTACGCTTTGAGATCTATTGTCGATCTGATTTCGTCACATGGGTACGTGTCTCGACAGAAATCACGGTCACTCAGCACAATACACAGCCATCCACATGAACAAAATATTAAGGAAGGCTTTCAAGTCACTATATGTGCACATTTCCCATTATTCTGACAGTAACACAGACTTTTATGGCTTCGACTCTTGTTGATAAATATTGTTTTATTCTGAATACAATATAAAACAGACAGAGTGATGATAATAGATGTCTGTACAGGCGTATCTGTTCAGCCAAAATCTTTAAAGCTTTCATGTTGACTGCGGCGCTGCGCGAACTGTTCGCTCGAGTCACAAAAAAAGTTGTGCACGCCGCCACGAAATGAGCTCGCGCTCACCCAAAGCGAACTCCGCGAACACCGCGATGACGTCATATTTGGCGCACGCACCCAGGCCAACTAGCGACTGCGTCGAGTATAACCAGCCCTTTAGTCTCTTACAAACAGTTACTATACCAGATCTCAGTCATTTATTGTTTAAAAGTTGCAAAAGTCCGCTCAGAGTTTGGAAACCTGCTTCTTCCTTTTATGCCCCCCGGGCCTGGAATGATCTGCAAAGCTTAGTGAAGTCAGAGTTTCTGCCATCTCTGGGTACTTTTAAATGCATTTTGCATCCTGTTTTAAAGGAGTCTTGTACGTGTTTTGCTTGATCTTACTCTTATTTTCAATTGACTTGTATTATAATTGATTATTGGTGTAACTTTGTGTGTGGTCATCTTGACCAAGTCTCCCTGGAAGAAGAGACAGTAAAGTCTCAATGCGATTTTTCCTGGCTAAATAAATAAAAAAATCCCCTCTTGGGACCTTTTGTATACAGACGGCCCTATCTGAGCCCCTGAAGGGAACCGAGCTCAGTGTTGTTACACTGAAGATTGCTCTTCTGGCAGCGCTCACATGGGTGGGCACCTACATGGACTTCTGTCACCAGCAATTGTCTGGAGTTTGGGCCAGGATGCTGTGATGTGGTTGTAAGAACCCGTTGTGGTTATGTCCCCAAGGTTCCTACCACTCCTTTTAGAGATCAGTTAACAGCAAGCGCTACCCAAGGGGAAGGAAGACCCGGCTTTTTTTCACTTTGTCTGCCTTGTAAATGGGGAAGGCCTATTTCCAAACAGAGGCTGTGCCACTAGATTGTTAATGTCATTATTTAAGCATATACCAGTGACAAGATCTGCCATGCAACTCCACCAGAGACATTAAACCGAGTGACGGAAATCTGACACAGAACTGATATTAGAACAACAGAAGACTCATTCACGTGATTTAGAGTCGACTTCTTTTTCCCCAAGCCAATAACTTTGATATTCAATTACATTGGCTTTACAACTTGGCAGACTTACAGTCACACACAGCAACATTACACATGGCATAATATGTAATTCAAAGGACATTGTAATAGTTACTCTTTAAACAAATATGTCATAATTGTCCATGTTATATCAAACATCATCATATGTATTGTTGTGATGTTTCTGCAGATATGTTTATTCATCCGGAGAAGTTCTCCAGCTCTGTGTCCTCTCATTCAAACACGAGCAGGAAGCCTCACAACACAATCACAACTGTTATGATCCCGGTCTTGTCTTAACGTTATCTGTCACGGAGGGTGTGTTATGTTATCTGTGAGCGTGTGTGGTTATTATTCTGTCACCTCACCACGCACTCATTGTCCACGTCATTCGTCCCAATCTCGTGTTTCCCTGTCAGGATTTTCCCCGCACCAGTGATCCCTCACACCTGTAACTCATCGTTTCCCATCCCAGCTTGATTCTCTCCCAATTAGCACATACCTTATGCCCATCCCCACTTATTAGTTGTCCCTTTATTACCCCTCTCATTGTCTTGTGTCTGACCGTGGCATGTTTATGCCAGTCTAGACTTTGCCTCATGCTAGTCTCTAGTGTGAATTCCCTAGTCTTAGTCGTAGCCTTTCCATAGTCCTAGCACTGTCAAGCTGCTTCTATCTCCTCCTAACGTAATTCGCCTTCCCTGCTGTATACCAGTTTCCGCTGCTCTATCTCTGCTTCCCTCTCCCAGTTTTCCCGTTGGCGCCCAGGACTGCACTCCTCCACTAACTGGACACCGTGTCCACGGACTCTGCGCTGCTCCTCGACAGGGGCTCTAAAGACTCTCTCTCGCTGTGGGTTCGGTCGAGTGCTCTCCCTGCCATCTGCCTCCCCGTCGCTCTTCCACGGATCCTGTGAGGCGTTGGGCCTTGGGGCCATTCCTCTTGACCAGCGGTTCTTAATCCTGGTCCTCGCGACCCCCCCGCTCTGCATATTTTGTATGCTTCTCCTACCGTTTCGGAGGTTTGTTTAATCCGCCCGTAAGAACCCTGCGAAGTGAACATCACTAGATATTCTGCCATAATTCTAGTTCGAAATGTGCGTATATGTTCCATCCAAAGGAGCGTGACTACGCAAATCTCAAGATTGCGGTTAAATCACCCTTCATACTTCCGTAGTAGGTTTTGTCTGTGTGAGGACACTGCAGGCAGTCGTGTTGCGCAAATTCGTGTTCTTAAATTAACTTCAGCCGATTTCCTGTGTGCAGGGAGTAGAGCAATGAACACTGTTCAGGGAGCACTTCAATCGGAACGCGGTTCATTCATTGAGCTCTCTTCTAACCAGCTGAAGAATTAAATCAGGTGTGTTAATAAGAGAGAGACACAAAATATGCAGAGCGGGGGGTGGCGAGGACCAGGATTAAGAACCGCTGCTCTAGACGGATTCTGTATCCTCAGTGTACTGGACTTCAGTGGTGTCTTCATTGTGACTATTATTGACTTTAGCCTATGAAACAACTATTTACCTCGCACTTGAGTCGTTACCGTTGTGTGCCATGAGACACAACACAGCCAAGACACCATAAAGCCAAAGATCATAAAAATACAGATGACATTTTATTCTTCTAGTGTCTCTTGTGTTTTATCATTCCGATGGACAGTGATCACTGTTTCACTTACATGATCGGAACAGACGTGCTGCCTCCCAATCTGCACAGTATCCGTCCTAAATAGTATTTGATAATAGAATATGTCTTGTACAATATATACAAATTTTAGTATGTTGAAATAATATTCCATAGAGTCCCAGGTGGCCTACTGCTTCCAATAGAAATTCGAAGTGCAGAACGATGCACGCTAATATTACCCACAACTCACCGCGAGTAGGCGGGGTTTAGTGACACCCCACTTCATTAATAAATGATATAACTGATGCGTCACTTAATTAACAAATGTAAGTATAGAGTAAACATTACATACGGAATGAAGAAGTACATTAATGGAGAGAATTAAAGTATTGTTTACCTCATAAGTTGCTGGATAAAAGCGTCTGCATAAAAGACTAAATGTAAAAAGTAAATATGAGAAGAGCTGTGTTTTGATTTGTGTGCCAGTTATTGGACACAATGTTGTCTAGGCAACAACGGCCACTTCTGCTTCCTGTTAGGATGTCGCAGTGCGTTCTTATTGTTTTGCTACACACTAAAATGTAGATATTTTCCCTTACAAAAACAGTACACACTTTTAGTGCATAGTATAAGTAGGCGAATTGGGACGCAGCAATGTTATGACATACTGCATAACATACATGTACAAGTAATGAAATCTGAACTGATTTAATCTCTGTTAAAGACATATTAGCAGAGTGGTGAAGTTTATTGCCTGTAATCGTATATTTTGTAATTTAATTGGTTAAAGGAATCATGTGATCAAATGTTTCTTGAAGAAAGTGAATGTCTGATTTGCTAAGAAACTGTATTGAATAGCACAGTGCTGGTAAAGCATGTGTACAGTAAACATTTTGTCAGCTAGACGGGTCATAAATAAGGGATAATCCACGGCTAGCCGTGCACTAAAGGATAGTAATGCTTCGCCTCAGGTGGTTCTTCGCCTCCACATCGTGCATTAAGATCCTTTATACCATGGTCATTTACCAAGTTCAAGACAAGTGAAAGCTGTTATTGATGTGTTCCCGGTGGGCGGCTTTTAAATGTGGGCGAGCGGACAGAACTGACGGAGGGCTGCTCTTGCCGAAGAAGTCCAGGGCTGCTGCTTTTAGTCCTAGTCCAGACCTGCGAGGCAACATTTACAACAAGAAGTTTCGGTGCTGTTTCTGTGAGCACAATGTCTGATGTGCATCTGTGTGATATGATTACAGATGGAGCACATTAATTATATATAATAATCAAACTGACTGGAACTACATGTGCATCAAACAGGTTTTATATGTCTTCCAACCAATCAGAATTGAGTATTCAGACAGACCATGGTATAATAATAGTCTCCAAGTGTGAAGCCATTCAGAACACCAGAGCGGCTTCAATGCGCTCTGCATGATCGGAACAAGAGTGTATTTGAGTAGAGGTGCACAGACAGATCCTTCACATTTGTTCATTTGGCAGATGCTTTATTTCAAAGCGATTTACAAGTAGGAGAGAATATAACATTTTGTCAACATGCTGAACAGCACCGATAGTTTACAAGGCCACGATACTAGACGGATTAGTGCTGAATTAAGCAAAGGAGAGAATGAACCAACATTACTTATGTTTCAATCAGACTTAAAACAGACATTGGTTAGTCAGATAAATGTTTTCAGTTGTTTTTCTGATATTACTCACCGCGAGTAGGCGGAGTTTAGTGAAGCTCCACTGCATTAATAAATTATACAACTGATGAGTCACTAAATTAACAAATGTAGAGTAAACATTACATGTGACATAATGAATGAATAAATGCTTTAAACAGGAAGAAGAGCTGTGTTCTGATGTGTGTGAGAGTTAATGGCATCAGTGTTGTCTAGGTAACAACGGCCACTTCTGTTTCCTGTTAGTGTACATTGTTTTGCTTCACACTAAAATGTAGATATTTTCCCTTACAAAAACAGTACACACTTTTAGTGCATAGTATAAGAAGGCGAAATGGGACGCAGCAATGATATGACATACATGTACAAGTAATGAAATCATTCAGATTTTAGTCATAGTTGTGAAAAGCTTTGTTTTTATTGTAATGTTAATTATGTTTTAATTGAAAATATATATATTTGAAAAAATGTGGAAGAACTGTTTTAATCTCTGTTAATACTTAAAGACATAGAAGAGTGTAAGGGGTGAAGTTTATTGCCTGTAATCTTATATCTTGATGTTTCGAGTCTGACGTCATTGCACAATCGTGTGTTTTTGCAAGTTTAACAATCAAAGGTAGTTTAGATAGTGAGGGTGTGGGTGTGGGTTGGTGCCCTATAGGCACGATTTAAGATTGCACCCCTCCCATACAAAATAATTATAAATATATGGAGCCAAATATAATAAATAAATAAAGAAGATTTTTTTCAAAGCAAAATTCACATTTATCTTAATTTAAAATGAATTAAGATTAACATGAACTAATTTAGCAAATAAATTAGTTTATTTTTGTTTTCTGTATTTGAAATTGTTTTCTGTATTTGAATATTAGAGCTCATAAAACGATCCGTGTTACCAGTAGAGTGGTCCTAAATAAGCAATTTTAACTTATAATTTGCACCTCTATATTGCAACATTTTTTTGTTTCCTACCTTTTCACATCTGATATGTTTTTTTTTTTATTTTAACTCGCCTTTCTATAAAAGTTTTGTATAAATGGTTTGTGTTTGTGGCTGACATGTGTAACCGATCCTCCCTGAACCTGCTTAGAGTTCGAACATCTAACCAGCGGAAGTACAAAATGGGATATAAGGGATAGAGTAAAGGTTTCCAACCAAACCAACAAGCCACGGCCAGGGGTCCGACTCCAAACACCAAGGATTTAGTGAGATTTTGTGATTTCATACATACTGGGAGAAAACTCAAGAAGCTCAAACCTGGCTGCAAGATATGTCAAGTCCTGCCACGACCAAAGAACAACCAGCACAACACAAAACAACACTGACAGGACAACACACACAAACTGACACTATCACCCTTATATTGAGATGTATATACAGTCCAGCCCGAAATTATTCATACCCCTGGCAAATTCTGACTTAAAGTTACTTTTATTCAACCAGCAAGTTTTTTTTGGACCGGAAATAACACAGGCTTCTCCCAAAAGATAATAAGACGATGTACAAGAGGCATCATTGTGGAAAAAATATTTCTTAGCTTTTATTTACATTTGAACAAAAAGTGGCATGTCCAAAATTAGTCATACCCTTTGCAAACTGTCGCAGTCTATGGGATAGTCCAAAGTTCTATACCATTCCAAAATAGTCAAAGCTGTTCTAAAGCATAATTACCCTGATTCATCTGGAACAGCTGTTTTAATCAACTCAACAGGTGAAAAACAGAAGCTCTCTGCTGTTGGTTTGTGGACAGTCATGGCTAAGACAAAGGAGCTCACTGAGGACCTGCGGCTGTGCACAAATCAGGAAAGGGCTATAAGACCATATCAAAATGTTTTGAAGTTCCAGTGGCTACAGTGCAAAGTATTATTAAAAAATACAAGACGTTCCGCACTGTGAAAAATCTCGGAGTATGTGGTCGGAAGCCAAAAGTGACACCTGTGCTTAGGGATGGGAACCGAGAACCGGTTCTTCTTTAGAACCGGTGCCAAGTGAATCGATTCCTTGGAACCGTTAGCGTACCTGCTTAACGATTCCGCTTATCGGTTCCGCTCGTTGCAAATGTGTCAACGCGCTGCGTTGTTTTGGTTACGCAGCAAACATGTCATCGAGGCAGAAGCGATCTAAAGTGTGGTTATATTTCACTAGAAAAGACGCCAATGCGGTCATTTGCAACAACTGTAAAAGTTTAATTTCGGCAAAGAGGGGAACTACCTCCAATATGTAGAAACATTTGACCACACAGCACGCAATTCATTTGCAGGACTGTCGCGTGTTTGATACACTACCAGTTAGCGACACAGCAACAACAAGTGAGTCAAGCAGCAGCGGAGCTAACGAGACGTCGTCTGCTATTAATGCCTGTAGCAAGGTTCATTAAAAGGAAGGAAGGAGGCGGGAACCGGCAGATATTTAAACATTTAATAAAATAATAACAAAGTAAACAGCCGGCAGCCCCTCACGGACGACTGCCGGCAACACAAACATAAACATAAATCAACTTAACATATGTCCGGGCCCGGTCCTCTCTCAGTGACGGTCCGGTCGCTCGTTCTCCTCCCGCTATCCTTCGTGATACGAGACCGGTGCGTGCAAAGCTGACGCTCATTAACCCTCGACTCACGGTCTCGCCCCGCCTACTCCACTACATGCCGAAGGTAACTTCTCTATTTAGTTAATGTGAGCGCCATTTCATTGTGTAAACTTTTACTATATGAATAATAATCTCCATTGTCATTGTCAATCAAATTTAGATGATGATGACCTTGACTGTTTAGTCTGTGTTTTTAGTTTTTATGGCACTTAAATGGCACTTAAATGGCAGTTTTATTTAATTTTTTTGTCTGGACCAATGATGAATGTGAAAAATTCTATAGGTCCCTGGACTTTACTTTGTAGCCTACTTTTAGGTTTGTTCTGAGGTTGCTCTGAGTATGTGCTGTTCTTATCAGATATTAAAGCGAGTTAACAAACAAACAAATTTGTACTTATTCCTCACCCAATGAGAATCGATAAGAGAATCGATAAGGAATCGGATCGATAAGCAATATCGATAATGGAATCGGAATCGTTAAATTCTTATCAATTCCCATCCCTACCTGTGCTGGCCAGGAGGATAGTGAGAGAGGTAAAAAAGAATCCAAGGATCACCACCAAGGCCATCCTGATGAATCTGGGCTCTGCTGGTGGCAACATCTCAAGGCAGACAGTCCAACGGACACTGCACACCGCTGGGTTCTACGGACGCAGACCAAGGAGGACCACTTCTCCAGATAAGGCACACAAAAGCCCGCTTGGCCTATCCAAATGCTCATCTGGACAAAGAAGAAGACTTCTGGTCTTCTGTTTTATGGTCCGATGAAACAAAGATTGAATTGTTTGGCCACAATGATGTAGCCTTCATTTGGCGTAAAAAAGGAGAAGCCTACAACCCTAAGAACACCATCCCCACTGTCAAACATGGTGGTGGGAACCTAATGTTTTGGGGGTGTTTTTCAGCCGGTGGACCAGGGAACCTATTCACAGTAAACGGCACCATGAAAAAGGAGCAATACATCAGAATTCTCAACAACAACATCAGGCAGTCTGCAGAGAAACTTGGCCTTGGGCACCAGTGGACATTTCAGCACGACAACGACCCAAAACATACGGCAAAAGTGGTGAAGAAATGGTTAGTAGACAAAGACATCAACGTTTTGCAGTGGCCCAGCCAGAGTCCTGACTTAAATCCAATTGAGAATCTATGGAGGGAGCTAAAGATCAGGGTGATGGCAAGGAGACCCTCCAACCTGAAAGAGTTGGAGCTCATTGCTAAAGATGAATGGGCAAAAATACCAGTGGAGACATGCAAAAAGCTGGTCAGCAATTATAGGAAGCGTTTGATTGCTGTAATAGTCAATAAAGGCTTTTCTATTGGTTATTGAGAAGGGTATGAATAATTTTGGACATGCCACTTTTTGTTCAAATGTAAATAAAAGCTGAGAAATATTTTTTTCCACAATGATGCCTCTTGTACATCGTCTTATTATCTCTTGGGAGAAGCCTGTGTTATTTCCGGTCCAAAAAAACTTGCTGGTTGAATAAAAAGTAACTTTAAGTCACAATTTGCCAGGGGTATGAATAATTTCGGGCTGGACTGTATATATATATATATTTACTTATAGAATTTATTTTTATTTTATCTTAATCTGTATTTGTGCATGTTTATATTTAATCTTGTGCTTTGGCAATGTAAAACTTTATCATGCCAATAAAGCTACTTTGAATCTTGAAACTTGAATCTTGAGAGCCCTGAAAGGACAGAGTCACGTCATATTGCTGGTGCCTCAGTTGGCCACCTGAGGGCGCCATAGTGCTCTGTGTTTCTGCTTGTGTATAGCAGGACTCCATTTCCCATCATGCCTTGTGTCTCGTTATTGTAATTGGTTTCCCCTGTTTCTTCTTTCTTGTTTGTCTCTTCACCTCTGCATATATTGGCCCTTTGTTCAGTTGTTCTTGGTCGATCGTAGTTTCTGTTACGCATTTTGTGTCTGCTTGTGTTATCTTGTCGTGTTCATCGTTTAATTGTGGATTTTACTCACTTTATGGATTTATTAAAGAACTTTACTGCACATGGATCCGCTCTCCTGTTTTCCTGCTGCTAAAGCGTGACAGACAGTCTCGAGTCAAATTATATACTTTATACAATTTATAATCTGTGCAGTGATTCATTACAGAACAGTTTGTGTCTTATTTAATGATTATATTATCATTTAATATCTGTAATATTGGCTTTTTATTAGGATTCACATTCAGGGATATTTGGCTCAATGTTCTTTATTGACTCTTTGCTGGAAAGTGATGTTAGCAGGATATTAATAGCAATTGATACTATCAATTTATATTTGTTTTTCTCCTGTCAATTGAAAAATATGGATTTTTTTGATTAATTTTTTTTTTTTATCTGAAAACAAATCTCTTAATTTGTCCATGATACTAGTTGTTATGAATGTATTTTTATGAATATCTGTGTACAGTATTTGACACAATTCTGTTAAAACATTTATTGTGTATTTCATCTGCATCTGATGCTGTATTAAAGTGAACCTGTACATTGTAAATATTTCATTGCGGATTCTGCTGCTTTGTTCTTGTGTGGAAGAAGTAAACTTGTACTTTGTAGTGTGTAGCTTGTTTGTTTCTTCTTTAAAAAGACTTTTACTTATATCATCTGCTGTTATCAAAATATCTTTTCCCAGTTGGTTCACTTTTATAGCACACTTCTGATATGGATTTTAATTCACAATAGTTGTAGAACATAATCAAATAGACCGTGCGCGTGTTTGATGAATCATATGTTCCCAGGGAACGAAGTTACATCCGTAACCGAGACGTTTGGTGGCTCCTCCTCCTCCACAGGTAAAGAGCTGCAGGTGAAAGTGAAACTATTACAGCAGGAGCCATTTTACAGCAAAGCCTCGTTCAAGGAAATAAATAATAAACAAGCTAAAAACACAGTAAGTATAAATAGTCTAATGTTTATTCAGTAGATTAATATTGTCTTGCTCTGAACATCACATTAAGTTTATTGGTTGAAGAACTGTGTTGGAGATATTGTGTTATTTTTGGAATCAGGAAGTGTGTTTATAAACTCAAAACATTAAAGTGACGTTTTGAGATGTAGTTTCACTGTTTAAAGATCAAATGTGAAGCTCAATGTTGTGGACGGACTGATCTGAAAGAAGTTTGTGTTTCTGAGATGACACATAACACATCAGTATTTTGTTTACAGGTTTAACTCTTTATGTTCTGACACTGTGTGTTCATCATGAATCTCTCCAAAGAGACCAAAAGGTGAGAAAATTGAAAGATTTTAATAAACAAAAATGTGTTTATTATTATTGAAAAATGTTTGTCTATGTGTTTGTACAGTTGAAGGCTAAATTTTGGTCTGACAGATGTAAGAGTTTGTATTTAACAACTTATTTTAGTTTAAATGGTTTCAGTTTAAAGTTTATTTATTGTTTTTGGTTGTATAAGTACAAAAATGTATAAAACTTTTAGACTCATTTAAAAAATATATTTTTGTTATGTTTGTTAAAATATGTTTGTTTATTTTTATCATTTATATAAATTATGAATAATCGGTGAAATAGCGAACTTATAAAATTGCTTTATTGAAAAATTACGCGCAGGCTTGGCTTGCGTTTAAGTAGAATGTCCACACAAGATGCTAGAATGCTCATTGTTGTAGATTTATTTAACAGTTACTGGTCTTCATTTCCATGTAAGCAAGAATTCAAACAAACAGTCAATAAATTCAGTCTTTCACCTTTACAAAGACTAACATATGTGGTACAAACAGCCTAGCGTAGCGGCCAAAAACTGTGTTCACCTTCACTCCAGCAACACCTATCACCTGAGGGAAGGTTCCCACCTATATGGTGCTTTCAATCAGGCAATGACCCCTACTGGACACAACATAAAGAAACAAATAGCTGAATGGCTCTTACACTGAACATGAAGTAAACTCTTTTAATGTTGTTTTAGTTTGACTCGTGGAGAATCTCCTAAACCCAGCTGTGTGTCCATGAAGAGCGATAGATCAATGGGTATTCCTCTTAACTTCAGTTCAGGAGACTGTGAGGATACAGATGTGAGGTGAGAACAGTCTGATGGTTTAGACGAGTAAATCACTTCATCATCTTTATTCTCTGATCTGAGTCTGTGCTGTTGATGTTACTGCAGATATTCACTGAACACTTTACTGACAGATACACACATTAATCCATGTGTTCACTGTATGTAAACAGATATTTCATTTATTGTTCAATTACAGAAACACAACAGATGGATCAGAGTCCTTCAAAGGGAAGCACATGGATTCTGTTTTCCAGGTGGGTGTCTGTGTGTGCGCATGTATTTTGTGTTTTTATGATTCATCATCTGATTCATTCATGTATATAGGGGGGGATGATATAATACAGTACAATTAAACTTAGTATGAAATTTAGAATAAAATATCACCACATGGATATAAATCACAGACGTCTGTTGGCCTTCATAAAAAGATGTGTTAGCTTACACCAGAATGTTTCTATTAATATACTTAATGTAAATGTTTATTTGGAATATGTTTTACACTGTTTTCGTTTTTAAAAAAATTGTAATTTGTTGTTTTTTTACAAAAATTGACAGTAATTTATTGTACATTTGATTTACATTCAATATCATGTTCATTCACACAGTTTATTCAAAAATGTAGATGCTCTTTTTTCAAATTATGCTTTAAAATTAATTTTCCCCAAAATATTTTTATATGCCCCAAAAACAAAGCTGTATGTTTAAGGGCGTTTCATGGGATTCTTTTACTGGCAGTCGTACTGCAGCTTTACACAGATCACTGTTATCATTACTGATTATTTAGCAAAATGTTTAGATGTCTAGTTTTAAACTGATTCATTGTAGTAAGAAGTCATGATCATACTGATTTTAATTCGATCTCAGTGTGTTATGCATCTCCTGTAGCTCAGTGGTAAGAGCATTGCGTTAACAACACAAGGTTGTGGGTTGATCCCAGGGGATTGCAAATACCTATGTATAAATGTATAGGATAATGCAATGTAAGTCGCTTTGGACAAAAGCGTCTGCCAAATGCATAAATGTAAATGTAATCAATGCTGATGTGTATTTGATGCTGTTAAGGCAGACAAGGGAGTCAGATGACTTAATGATGATAATTCACAACTTTAATAAACACTCACAAGGAGAGTGAAAGATCACTAGAGTCACAGGAGTTCAGGTGGGGAGCTGACAAATCGGGGATCTGTAAGCCAGGGCAGTGTAAACAGGCTCAAGCGCACGGCCAGGCGGTATGAGGGCGATGTACAGAACCGGAGGGCAAGGTGGCCGGGTAAGGGAAAGTCCGAGAGAGTGTATCCTACTGGGCTCAGAGTAGTCTACGCGGTGCGGCTCCGCGGCAAGCGAAGTCCTCGCGAAAATTCACAGAGACTTACAGAATATATTCCACTGAGATGTCCACTGACTGTGATCCACGAGAAGCCACTGAGAATCTTCCAAGAGAGAAGTCCACTGAATGTAATCCACAAAAGAAGTCACTGCGAACACTCTGAGAGAGAAGTCCCCTTGACGTATTCAATGAGAAAAAGTCACTGAGAATACTAGACTAGACTAGACTAGACAAGACTTAAAATGAGAGTTCTAAACAAGGACGTCATGCAGGCTAGGGAAAAGTAACGATCTGACACCGAACAGAAAAACATGGGGGATTAAGTAAAGAGAGAGATGCAAGCATGGTGGACACGAGGTGTATTGATGAGATAGAGGAGAGACCGGTGTGAGACGGTAAGCGGATAACAAGAGCACACACAAGCAGACTCTGAGCACATGGTGAGCTGTCAAAACAACCTGTGTGCTCGATACAACACAAACATAGAACAAACCGGCAGAGGTGAAAAGAGTACCTGAAAACGTCTTGGTTAGGGATGTAACCTCAGTTCCTTTCTGTCGGTCTCTCGACGTTGTGTCGAACCGACAGATGGGCTTTGTCTTGAGAACCTATCAAGTTCGACTAGACTTAGAAAAGGCCAATGAAATTGGCGAATGAAATTTACATGCCGGACTCCCCCCCGGATATCCGGATATAAAAGTGAGACGGCGTGCTGGATTCATCCACCTTTGGGCTGAGGCGCCTGAGAGCCTCTCACGACTGCTGCAGCGGGCAGCACGCGTTGTGGCAAGAGGGACACAACGTTACATAACCAAGACGTTCCCTTTCTGTCGGTCTCTCGATGTTGTGTCGAACCGACAGATGGGGTTCCTATGGAAAACGGCGCTGTGCCGCGTCACAATCTCTAGCAAAGCGATGGTGACTGGACTGGGCGTGTCAGACTTGAATGCTAGCGCGATATTGTAACCTTCCAGTGGATAGTTAGGGGGTCCCAGAGCTTTTGTAAAGGTGGGAAGCCCCTGCCACCGGCCATCAGAGGTGGCGGCCTTGCTTCTCTAACAGCGAGAAGCCGCCCGGCACCATAAGGCCACTGGGTAAACGCTTTTTCCTTAGTGGGGGAACGCGCTACAGAGACAACTTCCTACCGTAGGGAGGAGTTTAGTGGAGACACCAACATGGTCTCGCCGATAGGGGAGAACTGATGGGAGGAACGTGCGTACTAAAGGAAGTTGCAAGGTGGAGGGGTTACTACGTCTGAAGCACGAGGTCCGGTTAGAGCTACCATGTGGTAGATAACTCAGCTGGTACCCGGCCTAAGGGGGTAGGACTGCTCTGCCCACCCCGCCGCAGGAGGTGCTTAGTGATGGATGGAATGCCTGTTCTTTACTCAGTGGGGGAAGAAGGGAGGAGAGAATAGCAGCTGACCCACCTAGGAAGAGGGTAAGGTGCTTTCGCAGGCGTATGCCCTACCGGCCACTGGTCTTACCTGTTGCCTTGTAAGACTCGAGTTGACACAGGTTCTACGCGGAGGCTGTAAAACCTTGCCCTGAGCCAGTGCCCACGAGGGGGCTATACCCCGGGTGGAGTGAGCTCTCACTGCCAGTGGGCACTGGCGATCTTGGGACCGGTACGCCGTTGTGGCGGAGTCCACAATCCAGTGCGCCAATCTCTGTTTTGAGACAGCCCTCCCCTTTTGCTGACCTCCAGAACAGACAAAAAGCTGCTCAGAGCTCCTGAAGCTCTGCGTGCGGTTCAAGTAGAGGCGCAATGCGTGTACTGGACACAACACGGATGGGGTTGGGTCTTCCTCCCCGGTGGGTAGACATGGAGCTAGACATGGAGATTCCAGAGGTCTGGTCTGGGATTCCATAACGTGCCCTTCCCTGGGGAAAGCAGGTTCTTCGTCAGGGGAATCGGCCAGGGGGGAGTTGTCGTCAAGAGCATTAGCGACGACACCGAGAACCAAGTCCGGTTGGGCCAGTACGGGGCAACTCGTAGCACTTGATGCTCCTCTTCCCTGACCTTTGCAATGAGGCTCACTGGGGGGAAGGCGTACTTCAGCTTGTCCCGCAGCAGCTGTGCGCGAGAGCATCCGTGCCGACGGGGACCTCAGATAGGGAGTACCATAGCGGGCAATGGGTGGTGTCCAGGGAGGCGAACAGGTCTACCTCAGCCTGCCCAAACTTTACCCAAATGAGCTGGACTGCGTGGGGGTGGAATCGCCACTCTCCGTGAGGCGTCGACTGACTAGAGAGTGTGTCGGCTGTCTGGTTCAGGTCGCCTGGGATATGTGTGAGAACACCTGCGATATGAAGGGAGAACAGCTTCTTTGGGCATAGTCAAGCATGGCATGTTCTGCTTATGAAGGAGCGGGGTAGCATACCGCCTTGTACCTTCCACTCGCACAGTCTTTCCTGTAGGAGTCTGATGGCTTCTTGATCTAGTTTAGATCATGTCGCTACTTTGTCACTGCAGCAGGGAATCACATCCATTTGCCACAGTCTCTCAACATAAGCAAACAAGTCTGTGTGAGGAAGCACAGAAGTGAAGAAACACTGGTTCGTGTTCAATCCATGACGAACTTCATGAGTAGGACCCTGAATTGTCCATCCCAAACGGGTTTTAACCGCTGCAGGGCCCCCTGGTGGGCCTAACAGAACCGGCTCAACCGGCCTAATGATACACAGGTTGCACTCCATTCATCTGCTGCAAGGGGAGTCAAGCTAGGTGTTTATATCTCTTCTGTAAGGAAGCCACTGAATAGGTGTGTTCAGCGAGGCCTAGTCTCTCAGCTGAAAAAGCACCCTGAATGAGGTATTTCTTGTGAGGCTGAGCCACGGGTGATACAGTGAAGGAGACAGTCGTCCCATGAAGCACTTGCTGATCTTGACTCACCGTTTGAAGTATCAGATCTTCTGGTTGTCCCTTAAGGTTAAGTTGCTGAGCTGCAGTATGGAGGAGGATAGTTCTTTCCGACCCATCATCCAGCATGGCATATGTCTCCATGGACGTATCCTCGTTTGCAATGATCACCCTACTGACTTTCAAGAGGACTTTGCGGCTGCCAACAGAACGGTCTGCATATAAGATGCCCTTTGTAGTACTCACTAGATACAAGTTCTCCTTTGGTTCAGTCTCAGCACTGGGGTTCACAGCTCGCTCATTCAGGTCATGTAATATAAGCAGGTGATTTCTGTTGCAGGTCTTGCACAAGGCCTTCAGAGTGCATCTAGAGGTGGTTGCGGCCACATCTGCAACATCTGTTATTATGATGAATCCATGCCTCTTTCTGTTCCTTTGTAAGCTCTTTGAAAATGCGACATCCATTGAGGAAGTGATTTGCATTGTTACAATAGGGGCAGTAAGAGCGTGGCTTCTCTCTGAATCTAACAGGGTCAGGCTTCGGCTCCAGGGCAGATTCTCTGCTAACGCTGTTAGCAGTGGGCTTCTCGGTTCCCATCAGGATACTCGTAGATCTGCCCGAAGGCTTGTGGTCAGGACGATAGTCTTTTCTCCTGGTAGGTAAGGGTGTAGCATACGAAAGTAATTTGGCAGTGTCATCTTGGACCTGCAGCTCGTATTCCAACCAGACCGCAAAGTCGAGAAGTGTGGGTACGGTATTGGTGTCGGTGCTTGACGAGGCGTATCAATACCAGAATTAAACTGCTGTATCTCGTGTTTCAAGCATGCATTCTCTGTCTTGAGTCCATGCAGCGCAGACAAAATCTCTGGAATTATGTGCCTGTAAAGCTCATCATTTCCCTTCTTCATCTCAGCCCACATAGATTTCATATCAGATTGCTGCTGAACTTGAAGGTGGCGCTCCTTATACTGTGGTGACACCTCTCCATGAGGGTCTGGCCATACATCTGTGATGACTAGATCTGCGTATGAAGGCTGACATCATCATCACACACTGTTTCCAAATACGTGGCTGAGGAACGAGACGGGGTGGAACCGTCTCTTAGGGAACAGTCAGACAAGCGAGACGAGGTGCGAACGGTCGCGAGCCATTGGTTCCCGAGGGAACACAGCCACCCGTGATGCAACGTATGAAAGGTCATCCGTCTGCAGTGCGGGCAAGACGTATACACGAAGGCTGCCTCAGCCTGCTGAAGACCCAAGCACTTGAGGCAGACATCGTGACCGTCCCCCTCCTCAATGAGTGTCTTGCACCCACGAGAACAGAGGGACATGATGCGTTGGAGAAATTAGCTCTTTTAGAGAAAAAACACTTCTGGAACTGCCGAGACGCCCAGGGGAAGTTGCTGCAGGAAGGGACAGTCTGCTGCACCACGTCGTAAGCATCGGCGGCAGAAGAGTTGTAGAAACCACTAGTTCTGAAGTCGATCATATATCGAAGGCTCTGAAGAACAAAAGGTGAATGAATGCAGCACAGCGTCTCCCTTTTATACCCGGATATCCAGGGGCGGAGTCCGGCATGCAAAATTGAAGTTGATAGGTTCTCAAGACAAACCCCACCTCTCTGTTCGACACAACGTCGAGAGACCGACAGAAAGGGAATGTCTCGGTTACGGATGTAACCTCAGTTTACTGATGGAGGGAAAGACACGTTGTGTCCCATCTGTCGGTTTGACACAACATTGAGAGACTGACAGAAAGGGAACCATACTTAAGTAAAAGTACAGATACCGTGCATCGAAAATTACTACATTACAAGTTACAAGTCACCAATTCCAAAACGACTTCAGAAAAGAGTATCTGATTTTAACAGTACTTGAGTATTTTACTCACACTGAATGTAGGCTCAAAGAATTACTAGTCCTCAACACTTAAGAGACATGTCAGTGAAAAACTAAAAAACCGTTGATTCCTGAGGAGAGCAATCACATTTATTTTCTTAAATCATAATAAGACTCAACACATCAAAATTGCAACATATCATGGTCAACACCATAACCTGCGTCTATTACAAACAACAAGTCTCATTTAAGCTCAAGTGCTCATAAATAAACCAAACTCCTTCAAAAAGGTCTCTTAGAATAATTTAAATAATGTTAAGTAAAATTTAAAAGTCAAAGCCTTTTTGCACTGGACATGCTGCTTTGGCCTCATCGTCAACTTCAGTCATGTCCTCATTTCACATATAAACTGCCAACGATTGACAACTACCTGTAACTGAACTCCTATTCACATAAAGCCGCCGTGTTTACAAAATTTAGTAAATAAGGGAAAAACCCACAAGATTATACTACCTTCAATGCCCTGTAAATAGCCATATTAATTATTCTGTAGCAAAAATAAATTGCTGCAAAATAAAGATAGGTGCCATGCAAAATGTAATGTGTAATTGCATTAGTCCTTACAAATGTAGTGGAGTAAAGAGTACATATACTTGTTCAGAAATGTAGTCAAGTAGAGAGTAAAAGTTGGTAGTTACTTTAATAGTCAGTACAACTACAGAGTAGCCAAAAAGATACTTAAGTATTGTAACTAATTACATTTACTCCAATACTTTACGCCACTGCGAAACAGACAAAACAAGCTGACAGATGCTTTGTGAATAATTTCATGGCAATATATTAATTAAAGATAATATGATTTGTTTGTGTAAGTTTGTTTCTGGAGTGTTGATGTGTGGTAATCAGTGATGCCGGTAACGCGTTACTTAGTAACGCGTTAGTCTAATTTGACCACATTTTTCAGTAAAGAGTAATCTAACGCGTTACTTTTTCCAAACCATCAGTCAGATTAAAGTTATTTATCCAAGTCACTGTGCGTTACTATTTTTGTCATTTTCACTAGTAAAATATTTTTTGCTTCTTGCGTCTCAGGGAGTGTAGTCACGCACGTGTAATTTAGCCCCTACCACGCAGCGACTGAAATGTAAACTACAATGGAGGGAGGAGAGAGATGCGCGTTCCTAGCTGGAAATACAGTCGCGAGTTTGTGTCCTCTATGACAATATTAAGGTTCTCTGTACTCTCTGTGCTGGCGACAAAGTGCTATCTAGCTACAAAAACACTACGTCAAATTTGAAGAAACAATTGGAGTCGATGCACTGCACAGTCCAATTTACAGAGCAAGTCCCGCCAGGTGTTGCGAAGCAGAGAGCAGCAGGTCCCCCACAACCCAAACAACAAATGCTGGACTTTGGTGCAAAACCAGTAAGTGGGGGAGAGTTGATTAGGCAGTAGTGATGCGCGGATGGCGGTTAAATCCGCGGGCGCTGTGGATGATCCGCGGGTCGGGTGGGTCGGGTAATAAAAAAATACAATCAGATTAAGTGCGGGTGGGTCGCGGGTGGATGATATACATACAATATTAACAACATTTCTCTAAAAATACGAATGTGTTTTGTGTGCATTTTTCATCAGGCGCTAATTTGCAGTCATTTAAAAGAAATGCGGTAGAGGAAGGTCTATTTCTTAAAGCAAAAATGGAGGCAAACAGATCCGAGAGAAATGTAAAAAGGGAGAATTAAAAAGAAAAAAAAGATAGAAAAGAAAAGTACCGTGTGGGAGCGTTTTAGCGAAGTGGTTAACGTATTAACAGTTAAATATGTCAGGTCAAGTAAGACTGATTTGACCGTTAAGTGAAATCAAGAAAATCAGTCTTTATATTATTTTTAACATTTTTAAGGAAATAGTCTTTAAGTTCAACTTAAAATGTCAGGAGATACATTGTTGACATTACTGTTAAAAATACACTTCCAATAAAGTGAGTGTTGGCAAAACCGATTGTCATTTTTATGTTGAGGCAGCGGGGGTATTGGCGGCAGCTGCTGAATGTAACTGATAAAGTAACGAGTAATCTAACTTAGTTACTTTAAAATCCAGTAATACAGTAACTAAGTTACTTTTTAGAGGTATAATCAGTAATCAGTAATCAGATTACTTCTTCAAAGCAACTGTGGCAACACTGGTGGTAATAGTGTTGAAATGTGTTTTAGGTTTCATGAAATGTGGTTTAAGAAATTTTTAAAAAAACTGTGTTAAGTAATATGAGCATTTAAAACCCTTTTCTGCCCTTATAATAACAAAATCCTGTGTGTTTGAACCACGATTTCAGGAGCTTGAGCACAAACTCATCTCTCTGATGAAGAAAGAGCTGAAGATCTTCAAGAGTCTACTGAGTCCAGATTACCCATCATGCTCTGAGAGAGAAGAGGAGGATGATGAAGATCAGATCACAGTCAGAGAGATGTTTCTGAAGATCACACTGAACGTCCTGAAGAAGATGAAGCAGACAGACCTCGCTCACAAACTACAGACCAGTAAGAGCTCTCAGTCATGTGACTATTACATCACTTTACCTTCAGACGAACAGACACAGTGTCTGTATTTACTGATGATTATTAGTGAAAATACATTTACAGTTAATAAACCAACAGAATATAAACATGAAGCTTTTGTGTTCATCTAATGTCATGATCATCAACATCTTAAGACACTCTTGAGTCAAATATAATAACAGATTAGGCAAAAAATATTAATTTGGTTTAATAAGCATAGCAAGGTTTACTATATAAAAATGATATTAAATAAGAAAAATAAATATGTTTGTTTTACATTGTACACACAGTTGAATTGAGGATTTTCCTATTTGTATACGTGTATTTTTATTAACATTCGCTTTGTTTATCAGAATTTGGCCCTGTATACATGAAGAAACACAAATCCAGACTAAAAGAGCAATTCCAGAGAATGAATGAAGGAATCTCATCTCAAGGAAGCTCAACACTTGTGAATGAGATCTACACAGAGCTGTACATCACAGAGGGAGGGAGTGAAGACATCAATAATGAACATGAGGTGAGACAGATTGAGACGGCATCCAGAAGATCAGAGACACAAGAAACACAAATCAAATGTAATGACATCTTTAAAGTCTCACCTGAACAAAACAAACCCATCAGAAGTGTGCTGACTAAAGGAGTCGCTGGAATTGGAAAAACAGTCTCTGTGCAGAAGTTCATTCTGGACTGGGCTGAAGGAAAAACAATCAAGATTCACTTCATATTTCCACTTCCTTTCAGAGAACTGAATCTGATCAAACAGACAAATATCAGTCTGATGATCTTCTTCATCAGTTCTTCACAGATACAAAAGAACTGAGATCAACAGACTTTGATGATTATAAAGTTGTGTTTATCTTTGATGGTCTGGATGAGTGTCGTCTTCCTCTAGATTTCTCAAAGAATCCCAGTTTGTTTGATGTGAGAGAATCAGCGTCAGTGGATGTGCTGCTGACAAACCTCATCAAGGGGAATCTGCTTCCTTCTGCTCTGATCTGGATCACCTCTCGACCAGCAGCAGCCAGTCAGATTCCTCCTGAGTGTGTTGATCTGATCACAGATGTACGAGGATTCAATGACCCTCAGAAGGACGAGTATTTCAGGAAGAGAATCAATGATGAGAGTCTGGCCAACAGAATCATCACACACATGAAATCATCCAGAAGTCTGTACATCATGTGTCACATCCCAGTCTTCTGCTGGATTTCAGCCACTGTTCTCCAGAGAATGTTGAGTGAAGCAGAGAGTCCAGCACAGATCCCCAAGACTCTCACTCACATGTTCACACACTTCCTGATGTTTCAGACCAAACTGAAGAGTCAGAAGTATGATGGGAAATGTGAGCTAGATCTTCAGCAGGCTAGAAAGAGTCTTGAGTCACTGGGAAAACTGGCTTTTCAACAGCTGGAGAAAGGGAACCTGATCTTCTATGAGGAGGATCTGAGAGAGTGTGACATTGATGTCAGAGAAGCGTCAGTGTACTCAGGAGTTTGTACTCAGATCTTCAGAGAGGAGTTTGGACTGAACCTGGGGAAGGTCTTCAGCTTTGTGCATCTGAGCGTTCAGGAGTTTCTCGCCGCTTTATTTGTGTTTCTGTCATTTCTCCACCAAACATCAGGACTCTTCAGCTGGTTCAGATCAAATATGAGTGATTTACTGAAGAGTGAAGTGGACAAGGCCTTACAGAGTGAGACCGGACACCTGGATCTTTACCTCAGATTTCTTCTGGGTCTTTCACTGGAGTCCAGTCAGACAATCTTTCGAGATGTGATGACACAGACAGGAAGAAGCTCTGACAGTAAACAGGAAATAGTCGAGTACATTAAGATGAAGATCAGAGAGAATCTCTCTCCAGAGAAATCCATCAATCTGTTTCACTGTCTGAATGAACTCAATGATCATTCTCTAGTGCAGGAAGTACAAACATATGTGAACAGAGGAGATGAGTGGAGTCTTACTGGAGTCCGTCTCTCTCCTGCTCAGTGGTCGGCTCTGGTGTTTGTGTTACTGAACTCAGAAGAGAAGCTGGATGAGTTTAATCTGAGGAAATATGATCCATCAGATGAAGGTCTTCTGAGGCTTCTGCCAGTGATCAAAGCTTCCAGAACAGCTGAGTGAGTCATTTAACTTTATTTCACCTGAACATTTAACAGTCATATTACTGTAACAGTGATGAGTTAATGTCCTACATGATCAGAGACATAATAAAAAAGATCAAGGAATTGTTCACTGCATCTATAGAATGAGATCTGCTCTCTTGTGCTCTGTCTTTTTTTTTTGAAAATCTTGATTTTTATTTCTCTTGTGCAAATATTATATCTTGACTGTTATATTGTCATTTTCTCTCTCAGTCTGAGTGGCTGTAATCTGACAGAGAAAAGTTGTTCATCACTGGCGTCAGTTCTCAGATCTCCTCAAGTCTGACAGAACTGAACCTGAGTGACAATAATCTGCAGGATTCAGGAGTGACGCTGCTCTCTGATGGACTGAAGAACACAAACTGTAAACTGAAGACACTAAAGTAAGAAAACTCCCAAATACAGTGAAACGTGTGTTTGTATCAAGTTCACTAGGGGTGTTCCAGGGTTTCCTACATGTGTTAAATGATGTGAGGAGACTGGGGGAGGAAGCAGCAGCAGGTTGTCGCGAGTAGTACATACAAAGTCCATGCAACGACGCGCATAGACACGAACTCGCGCTGCGAATGACGCGCAAATTGAAAATTTTCAACACAAGCTTTGAATTCGCTCGAAGAGTTTTCGCATCACTCACGCAAAAAATAACGAACTATTCCCGCGAGTAATAAGAGCGTGGAAAGCGATTGCTCGCGTTTGGTGTGAACACGCCTCACAAGCAGTCTCTCCTGTGAGACGCGGGTGAACCGGATGATGACGGATGAGATTATTAGTTTTATTTATGACATTTCGCTACCACGAAAAGGATCACCATTTAAAAAGTAGGCTACTCAGGCAAGGTCGGAGAATAGCGCCTATGTAGGTTAATGTTGTTTCACTGAATTTCACTTTTTTGTTGTGCAGTTTCAAAATATAACCAATGAATATGTTTGAATGTAGAAAAGCCTGCTTTGGCATCTTAATGCACCGATGTTGTCGTTGTGCAGATAAAATACAAAATCAGCATGTTTAAATGCAGTGTTGTGCAAGTTACTTCCAAACTGTAATGCATTACAGATTACTTGTTACTGTTATTTAAAAGTAATCCCTTACCTTGCAATATTACTGTAACAAAGTTCATTAAAAGGGAAGGAAGGAGTCGGAAACCGGAAGACATTTTAAACATTTAATAAAGTAATATAACAGCCGGCGGCCCCTCACGGACCCGCCGGCGAAAAAAACATAAACATAAAACAACTTAACATACGTTCGGGCCCGGTCCTCTCTCTTCGACGGTCCGGTCGCTCGTTCCTTTTATATGCTCCCAATCTCCTACGTGATTCGAGCCCGGTGTGCGCACAGCTGGCGCTTATTCACAATTACTCACCGGTCTCGAACCACGGTCTCGCCCCGCCTACTCCACTACAATTACTGTCTCAGAATTGTAATACATCAATGTCAAAATACATAATACTTTTTCCCAATCAACCTCTTTATTAGACTGCTGATTTCTTGAATTAACTAGGCTACACAAAAATAAATACAAAAAAATACTAAGATGAAATGCATTTAAATACAAAATACTATTACAAAATAATAGTATTTTGTATTTCAAATGGATGTATTTGAAACACAGCCCATCCTTGCAGTATAATAAGGAATTTGATTGACAAAAAGTATTTAAGTTTGAAATATCGAAAAATACAAATATTAAACACATTCAAATACAAAATACAAATATTAAACACATTCAAATACAAAATAAAATAAAAAAATTCAAAGGTATTTAAATACAAAAGAGTCCCATCACTGAACTAAGTTATATAGAATTCCAGCTAGTTATCATGTAACGTTAGCTTACCTTGTCATTGCTGCTGGTCACCGGGATCTTGCTCTAGCTTCCTGAAAGCAGCCCAATGATCCCAAAAAACCCGCCCAAAAGGAATGAAAACTAGCCCAATTATTTTCCTGTGTCAAATCAAAGTTAACAACTACCAAAAGATGTTTCTATTGCTAAATGTACTTATCTTAATGGTTTCCTAGGTGTTTTGAGGGATTTAGGAGAGCAAAAAATTCTGGGTCACCTTTGACTATCATTGTATTTTATTCTGCTCTGGTAGTCAATGATGCCAAAGAATTGTCAGTTGCTAACATTCTACCAAATATCTTTGTTCAAATGTATCCAGGTTTGGAACAACTAGAGGGCGAGTAATCCATAACAGAATTTTCATTTTTGGGTGGACTGTCCCTTTAAAAAAGATCCCATGTGTGTTCGAGGCCACGCACGGAAATGGACGAAACACGTGTTTTCTCTTCATAAGACATGCAAAAACTTGCTTAAGAAATAAGCATGGTTAAATTTATTGCATATGTATAAGCACGACAATCTTTTAGTTGTTCTAGACTGCGTTTAGCGCTGCTCAAACGTGATATTTGGCAGCCAGAAGAATCAACTGTTGTATGCGTGATTTCTTTCATTGTGCAACGTGACATGTACCTCACGCAACATTGGTAAAAGCATAATTCGGATGCATTGTCTAATACCACCGCTATATTTTCCTCTTTGGTTGAGCTGAGCTCCCGCGTCCCTTTCTATACTGTAGCCAGCCTGTCAGACGCTCGTTCCCCACACTTGAGAACGGGCCGGTCCTGGAGTTGCCAGGTATTCATCTGAGTATGAATGCACTTTAAGAATCTCATCGATTAACATTTATCCTTAGAAAATAAATACACATTTTGGCAGCCGCAGTACATTATGAAAGTAACACAAAAACCCTTAACCCGCGGCTCCATATTTTTTCCCGCAACTGCATTATCAGAATAGCCCAATTGTGCAAAAGACAGTTTGCAAGAATTGCCCAAAAAAATCCTGAGTCGAGTTGCGGTTTTTTTGGGCTTATTTAAAAAATATTTATTGCTTGTTAGGAAAATCTGACAAGCAACTTCGTTTCTTTACATTTACAGCTTTCCTACTACAAAACATGTTCTAGTAACGTTATAAAAATAACTTTAAACTTACATTTAAATAGATTTAAAAACAAAATATTCATATTTTTATTTTTATCTGTATGGTTCAAAGTATCTACTGAAGGTTTTTTTTTATATAGTTTATAAGTGCATACTGTAGTATTTTTAAATATTTTTAGTGGGCAAATACAGTACTATAGTGAAGGACGGAAAACACAGAATTCAGGAAAATTATAACAGAAAAACGGAATTTGGGAAAAAATAAAACAGATTTATTTTTGTTGTTATTATCCCTCATATTGCAAGCCATATCCCTCCGGCCCCTAATATGGGATGCTTTTCATTGACTGGCCCCCATGACAAACTAATTGAATAGCCCTTAGTGAATAGAATAGTATAAATGTTATTTACATTATTTATTTTCTTCTCTCTTCAGTCTGTCTGGTTGCAGTATTGGATCTGAAGGTTGTGTTGCTCTGACTTCAGCTCTGATATCAAACCCCTCACATCTGACACAACTGGATCTGAGATTTAATAATCCAGAAGATTCAGGAGTGAAGCTGCTCTCTTATCTACTGAAGGATCCACACTGTCAACTACAGACACTACAGTGAGTTACTGATTCAATTATGATTTTGTTATAAACTATATTGTTTAATACAAGTGACTGTCAAGTATTTTTGCTGTTTATGTTCTTGTGTAAATTTTATGTGGTTACACTACTTTTCTCTTTGATTAATTCATTCTTCTTGTACAAGTCACTTTGTATAAAAAAATCCCCCAATTAATAAATGTAATTGTATTATGCAGAAAGTTGCTCTCCGAATACACAAAGTCAAACATGACATACTTTTGTTGTGTT
>VCII01000821.1:0-22524 GCA_006030095.1 Triplophysa siluroides | reverse complement strand
CCGGGAAGCAGGTCAATGGAGCAGTCGTATGGCCTATGGGGCGGTAGCCTGGCTGCCCTCAGTTTACTAAACACCAGCTTGAGATTATGGTAGCATTCGGGGACACGGGACAGATCAATGGGCTCAGAAGACTCGAGAGAGGAACCAGGGGAACTCGAAAAAACACAGGTGGCTTGACATGTAGGACCCCACTGCTTTATCAATCCCACAGACCAGTCGATGACAGGGTTGTGATCGCAAAGCCAGGGGTAACCCAGTACAAGGGGAAACTCAGAACATGAAAATGAGATGGAAAGTTGTCATTTCCTGGTGTTGTGAAACAGTCTCAGAGGAGCAGTGGCATGAGTGACAAGTCCAGAGCCCAGAGGACTTCCATCCAATGTGTTCACTCTGATGGGATCTGTGAGAAGGCTTGAGGGAACGCTATTCTCCTGCGCCCAGCTACCGTCCTTGAAATTCCCTGCGGCTCCAGAGTCCACCAGAGCTTGAAGTGAGAATTCCCGGTTGTCCCAGGAAAGAGTGACTGGAAGGAGCAAACGGGTGTTGGACGGATGGGAGGAAGTGGTGTCTCCCCTTACAGCCCCTCCCGGTCTGTACGGGGCCGGGCGTTATCTCTGGACACGTGGTGCGGAAATGGCCCGGGTTGCCGCAGTAAAGACAACATCGTTCCCTCATTCGACGGTCTCTCTCGGCCTGTGAAATGCGCCCGATCTGCATAGGCTCCGTAGGACTCGGGTCGAAAGGTGATAAGGACTCGAATCTGGGAAGAGTGGTGTGGGGGGGTGAATAATCTCCGGTCTTGCTCTCGCTCTTTTAGACGGTGGTCTGCGTGAGGCTAGTTTGATGAGAGTCTCGAGACTATCCAATGGTTCCCGAGTAGCCAACTCATCCTGGACAGTGCCTGAAAGACCCTTCAGGAAACACAGCGTTAGTGCTTTGTCATTCCACCCACTGGACGCTGCTATCGTGCGGAACTGTATGGCATAATCCGTCACACTGCGCTGTCCCTGTCGGAGTGTGAGAAGTTGTTTCATCGTCTCCGGACCACTAACAGCATCCTGAAACACTCGCTTGAACTCTTCAGAGAATGCAACGTACGAGGTACAAAAAGGACTTTGGGTCTCCCAAACAGCAGTAGCCCAGGCCAGGGCTTTATCTGAGAGTAAAGTGATTAAATAGGCAATCTCGGACCGGTGGGAAATGAAGAAGGTTGTAGCTCGAAAGAGAGAGAGCATTGGGTTAGAAAGCCCTTGCAGGCACTAGGATCACCTGAGAATCGCTGCGGAGGTGGAAGACGAGGTTCAGCCAGGGGATTAACCTCCACAGGAACACGGATAGGAGGAACTGTTGCCGGACAGGTGGTTTGTGGAATCCGAGCACTTATCTCCCCGATGGATTAGCATCTCCGACAGTAGTTGAGAAGGTTTCCCCATTAAGACTTCTTGTTGGCCCAGCGCTGCTGCATGGTGTTGGACCATCTCTCTTTGATGAGACAGCGTGGCTAGAAGGTTCTCGAGACTGACTGCCTCTGGGTTCATGATGCTGTTAAGTTTCTGTCAGAACCCGGTACACACTCGGGTAGACGGTGTGAGAAGTGGTTGAACCCAAAAGGTGAGGCAGACTCAACGATGCGTGCAAAAGAATGATTTTAATGGTCAAACAAAAAGATAACCCATCAAGCACAATCCATCTCAAAAAATTCCACAAAATGATAAATCCAACAAAGGTACATCCATAAAAGGTAATCCACAAAATGATAAATCCAACAAAGGTACATCCATAGAAGGTAATCCACAAAAGGGTATCTTGAAACCAACAGGAGAAAACAGAGCTCACCGTAATACGGAACGGGCAGTAACATACGAACTTAACAGGAAGAACTAAGGGCATAACAGGGTGTATAAGAACTCTCTAACAAACGAGGCACAGGTGCAATCACTAAACAACTAAGTATAATATGACCCCCAGGCGCCCCCTGGTGGCCAAATGGTGACACCCTGTCAGTGTGGACTGGGCAAGGACATCTTTTGTGAACACCAGCACAGCCAGCTCCTGGGCAAAAATGGTCATTCGAGATCGGTTCAGCCGCTGGAAGGCCCTCTTTGACACTGTTACTTCACTTCCAGCCAGGGGGTGCTGTGTAGAGAAAAAGTGATGTATGATCTATTGAGTGGTATGACCAGTCATGTACAGGTTCCCATTAACAAGATAATTCTCATGATGTGACCTATACATGCATTTATCTTTTATTCTTCAACTGTATTATACCATCTCAATGTCACTGACAAAAGACGATGTTGTGGATGAAGGAGTCCCCCCAGATGAGGGCATCAAAGCCTGTACACACTGCACACACTCCTTCATTACTTTAATCATTTCTGGAAGTGAATATAAATATATATATTTTTTTAATGTTTATATTAACTATGGCACAGGACAGTTGGATGAATTGTAAATGTTAGACAGAGATTTTGGTACTTCAATTCAGTAAAGGGCAATCATGCCAATTGTGGAACAAACTGTGCTTTATGTCAACCCCTGTAATACAAGCCTGTAAACACGAAGGGATGCCATGATTTGATCCATCTGGTGAAACCATTTGCTGACCAGTGCTATTATCCACCATTTGCTGAAACAAACAATGACATGCATATTGTAACATATTGTAATTTCTTCTATTAAAGTCAAATCACATCAACTTATAATAGACTTTTATATTTTGTCGCGTTGAGGATAATCCTTCATCCATGTCATTGCCCCAAAATGTAAAAAATAAAATGAGAGATCTGTTAAAAGCAATAGAAAGGAATGTGTGTCTGGGAGAATATACAAAAAATAGCCAAAAAAACGTAAAACTTACAACGTCAGGTTGATGTTGACTCCATATCATGGTGGCATCCGCAGAACTGGAGGGGTGATCTGAACATCGTGGGCCTTTAAAGTCTTTGTTTGCTCTACCTGGAGAAAACATTAATGAAGGAAAAGTTAGACAATGGTTAGGACTGTAATAAAAATTGGGATTTGTAATAATACTAATGACAATATATTTGATAGAAAAAAACTGTAATATATGACAGCAGTTCATATTCGTATTAACTGTAGACTTTACACTTAAATTGTGGTTGACTTCTTAAGGAATGTAAATAATAAAGTATGACCAAACAACTAGTCGGGAGTGCGTTTCCCGTACAACAACATAACTCTTAGCCTAACTACTTCAAGACTAATTCCTGAAAACATTGTAGCTTTGTCGCTCAAACTACACTGGTTTAACAACATAGTTAATGCCATCACACAGATTGTGAAGTAATAATGTCCAATAATTAATTCATTCGATATTGAATAAATGTCAGATTACTGCTCCAAATAACAAACATGAAATCTGAAGATAACTGTCATACATGTGTTCTCTGATGTTACGTTTTATTTACACAGTTTAATTTAATTTTGGAAAAAAAATTCAGGGAAAGACAAGAATTGTTGAACTATGCTGGCAATGATGGAACATGCGACACAAGATGGCTAACAATGCTTTTGGTAAGCGCCCCTGTTCTCAATAAGTCAATAACCAGCACGTATAAAGATGATGGTATTTTTAGTTCATAGAGGGTATATATTCTGCCCCATTCTTTTTCACTTACGTTCCGCATATAAAGCACACTAAAAACAAAAGGAAAACGTCATCCCTTACACAGTGAAGATGTTGTGGAAATTCATCCTCAGAACTGGTGTGGTGATCTTGTGTGTCTTGGACCCTTTTTTGGGAAAGGGAAATCTTAAAATTTTCTAGCATCTGGTTTCTGGATGTTTTTTTGATCTTGGTTGGCTTTGCCTGAAGACAATGTACAATTAAACAACATGAGCAATTACTGACATCCTCGCAATGTCTATATGGTGGGGATCCCATAATAACTCTGTAGTGACTAATACATTACTGCATGAGAACTTACTACTCAATATAGTTTTGATAGCTAATCACAGAGAGTGTAAAGTCTTGTGCAAAAGCCTAGAAGAAAGTAGCTGGGCATGTTATATGCTAGAGGTGCACCGATTTTTAACTTTATATTTAAGTGGCAGCTAAAATCAACCCACTTTTTAGTACTGCAGACCCAAGATAAAGACAAGTTATTTTACATTTTAGAAAAAAGAATGAAGAAATGATACTTTCATAAACAGAAACAGACAAGAATGAAGTTGAAGTATTTTATTGTTATCTTAGACTTTTGTGAACCTGCGTGAAGTTGGCCCCCCTCCCCACACAAAACATTTGCAAAATAGCCTCAATCGTTTGTGCTCCGTTTGTGCTGGTTTGTGCCGTAAAAAAAATCGTTTGTGCTGCTTCGGTTTTTCAGATAATAGAAGAATAATTTTAGGTCATTCGGAGGTCACTCATCCCCCCGACATGCTCCAAAACCACCGAAAATAGTCCCGCTTGTTTGTGCTCCGTTTGTGCTGGTTTGTGCCGCGAAAAGTTGCGTTTGTGCTGCTACGGTTTTTTAAATATTAGACATTGAATTATAGGCGATGACGTCACCAGCCCCCCGACATGCTCCAAACTCATCCAAAATAGCCTTAATCGTTTGTGCTCCGTTTGTGCTGGTTTGTGCCGTAAAAAAATTCGTTTGTGCTGCTTTAATTGTTTTAATATTAGACATTGAATTATAGGCGATGACGTCACCAGCCCACCGACATGCTCCAAACTCATCCAAAATAGCCTCAATCGTTTGTGCCGTAAAACATTGCGTTTGTGCTTCTTTTTTGTGCTTCTGTGTTTTTTTATATTGTGAAAAATAGAATTGGTCATTCCGAGGTCACTCAGTGGAACTGCCGACTTTCTGTCAAGACTAATATATTTGTTCAATAAATAATTGTCTTCTCTTTATGGGTTCTCTTGTCTTTTTCTTTATTTACACGTAGTAGCCTATCATCTGCTACGCTTCACTGCCACCTCTGCGCATGACACAATGTTAAACACGATCCTGTTTGAAATAGTGTTAGTAGAGGAAAAATCCATTATTAAGTTACTATAACACATTTCTGGCAAATGTAAGTACAACATTTTCACACTGACAGTTACAATATTATTAGACCTCCTTAAAAAAGAAAGGAAGGACATTCAAGAAAGCTTAGATTGTCAATATTTATTCAACCAAAAACTCCTTGCTAATATCAGTATCCGTAATGAAATGCTAATTACAGCTGCACGTCTCTAAAATTGTGACCTCAAGTCTCATAGCCTATGAGATCATGAGCAACAAAGTTTGATTTCAACCATTAATTTTCACTATGATTTCAATTTGTGATATGGTATTACTTAGTCGATTTTAAAGATATGAAGGTATTTTCACACACTGTTCTTTACATTATGTTAAAGTTTTTTGGGGGGTTTGCTGTTTTATACATAAAATCATCCTACATAATGTAAAGAACAGTGTGTGAAAATACCTTCATATCTTTAAATGAACATTCTGTGAAAATATAATATTGATATATTTAATAAACCATTTCACAATTTCCATATCACAATTTTAAATCATAGTTAAAATCAAACTTTGTTGCTCATGACCTCATTTCGTTATGAGACTTTAGCCTGGTTTTCAAAGGCAGGTTCACATTTATTGTTAGTACATTATATTATCCTAATATTCTGACCAATACAGTTATCCATGAAAATATGTTTATGCTAAAATGACCTTATAGTCAGAATTAAATAAATGGGTAATTTCATTTTGCTTATACCAGATGCCCAAGAAACCAGCAGTTGACAGGGATTCCATGTTCACAGTCCTGTGTTCATCAAGAGACGCAATAGTACAAAATGGCAACATAGCTACTCCTAATCAGAGAATCTGGACAGAGCTTAGTGAGCAGCTAGAAAACAAGATCACCCCAAAGGCTCTATACACTTTTGTGAAATTAAACAGACACAACATCTGGACTGCTTTAGGGTTTACTTGTGAAAGTGAGCATGAAACAAATGTCAGTAGTGATGACACTGACTTTGAGCCAGGGTCTTTTTCCCCCAGACCAAAAGACTGCTGGACTTTTGATCTTCAAGTTCCATTTCAGAAATGGATTGAATTCATGCCTGAAACAGTTGAGTACAAAAACAAGTTCTCTAAAACACAAAAAAAGGAATATACAATTTTAAAGCCTGGCATCTGGACGCATGTGATAAATTCTCATATCTGGCAAGAAGTGAAGAGCACTTGCACATTTGCCTTTAAAAGAGCTAAGGTCTACCCATCAGACACAGAGAAATACATTGAAATCAGAGGTAACTGTAAGGAGTGTGTCATGCCAACATTCTAATAAAATGTGACCGAGAGCCTGAAATGAACAGGCCGATGGTGCTCAAGTGTTTTATCACAAACACTGATGACACCCTGCACACTGGCTGTCCCAAGCGTGCAATGTCTGGTCAATTGCGTGTGCAGATATCCAAAGAACTATGTGAGGGTAGAATGGAACCCCATGTATGGAGGGCATCAGAGGCAACAAAACTGATGGATGTTGGAGATCCCGAGCCAAGCCATCTGCCTAATCTGGCCACCCTGCGCAAAGCAAAGCAAGAGAGAAATGATTTAGAATTAGGTGACAAGGATCCTATTTTGTCACTGCAGATGCTAAAATACAGTGCACCTCACAGTGGAAGCATTAAAGACATTGGACTGGACAAGTTTTTCTGTCACTATTGGAGTCAAACACAAATGTATCTCTACAAGACATTATCAAAGACATCTACTAACCCACTGTGAGTTTTGATGCAACTGGCTCAGTAGTGAGGAAACTACAGAAACCAAATGGTACTTCTGGTCATATCTTTTTATATCAGGGCATTCTGGCAGTTGACGAAAGCAGAGGTGTCCCAGTGGTGCAAATGCTGTCAGAGAGACATGATGTTAATGCAATAACACATTGGATGACAGAATGGTTACGTGCAGGTGCACCGACTCCAAAAGAGGTTGTGAGTGACTTTTCTCTGGCTTTGCTCGGAGCTCTGGTCAAAGCATTTACTTCTCATCGGGATCTCAAGACCTACATCAATGAGTGTTGTGGTGTCTTACTTGGGAAACAGTCAGCAAAAGTGCCATCTTGTTTTGTACGGGTTGATGTGGCACACTGCATCAAGATGATCTGCCAGTGGGACTGCTTGCGGAAAAAACCACATCGCATCAAAGATTTCTATGTGAGGTCAATGGCACAGCTTGAAGTCACAATCCATGGACGATGCAAGGGAGTTACTACGCAGTATAACTGTTGTTGCTCTCAGTGAAGCAGAGGGCAATGACAGCTCTGGAGGCCCCCTCATATCTGAAAGGTGCAAGAAATACCTGAAAGCCCGAATTGCAGAAGAGTGTGTGATCATTCCAGACGTAGAGGGTGAGGACCTGGACGAACTGGATCCATGTGACCAAACACAGACAGACCTAAAGCAGTGGGTGACAGACATATGTGAGGAGAGCAGGTCACTTGCTGTGGCTAATGGTGATCGTGATAATATGCACTTCCTCCCTGAGATTATTCCTAATATAATCTGGCTTGCAAATTACTTGCCACTCTGGACAGGGGTAATGATCCCTCACTTCCGTAGCACCAATGTCACTGCAAGTTCAGCTAATGTTGAGGCAGAGTTCAAAAACATCAAACACGGCCTTTTCAAGCATGAAAACCTGCCTATGCGGGTGGATCGATTCATTGCTCGACATTTGTCCTTCATTGAAGGCAACATGCGGATTTGTGCTGCAAAACAAAAAGGTGAAAAAAAGGGTCAAGAAGATGCAGATCCTGAAACAGTCATCATCACAGGAGCAAATACACTACCCACCACAACTTGCAATGTAGACGGAAAACCAGAAATGGATGCTGCCTCTTCTGCAAAGTCTGACACTGTCACAAACATCCATCCAAGAGATGAAGACATGGTTGAAAACTGGAGAGGCTTAGCAGTTCCGCCCAAAAAGAGAAGAGAAATTCATACCTCTCTCCTTGTCCTGAATGGCTCCAAGCAGATCCATCTGTAAAGGGGAAAAAATTGAAAGTGGAAATGTTAAAAAACGGAAATAACCAACAGCCTGTTAAATTCAGGAAATCAAGAATCTCCGTGCTAAACACCTGTGCTTTTGATGCTTTTTGTCAATGTTTATGCTGTGCTTTCTGCGATAGTGGCACTTTCGGAAATATAGTTCAAAGTGAAAACGCCAGTAACGTCCTCCAGCTTGTAAAAACCATCACCACAAATGGTCTAAATGCCCAGGTCTATACACAAAGGGCAGAGCTGCTGAGTGAAATATTCAAAGCTGTCAATTTGAAGTCAGGTGCTCTTCAGATCAATGCACAGTGCCACATCTCTACAATCATTGAAAAGTCAATGACAAAACGTGCATGTGTTACCTTGACAAAACATTGCTCCTCTCAGTACTGCGTTCTCAACAAACAGGTAACAAGGAAATTCCATTTGTTTCTACTTCTGTTGCTGTACTGCAGGCTTCTGGTATGGCTCATCTTCAGACCGCAGTGGAGGAAGGCCTTAACCTTCCAGAATCCCCCTGCCTCAGGCCCATCCAAAATCCAACACAGTGTCCCTCTGAATTCAAGACAGAGTCTACCTCAGAAACAATGCTCTGTGCAGGGAGAGTTTCCCACAGTTACAGTCTAAGAGAACTTCTGTGGATTGACACTGACCTGGGAAGAAGCAACTCCACAGAATTTCCTTTGTGTGAATTTCCAACCAGTCTGATGCTCCAAGGAAAGAGATTTACCTTAAGGGCAGTCATTGCTTTCAAAGGAGGCTTAACCCAGGATGCTCTTGGACATTATGTGCCTACTGTAGGAGGCCTCCATGTTTCTGGGAGTTGTATGACGACCTGAAGAGTGGAGTGACAGGAGTGTCAGAAAAAACAAAATATGCCCACATGCTGTGTTATACACAAAAGAATGATTACATTGTTTAAAAGTCATTTTACAAGTACAGTATTTTTGCTGTATGCCACCAACCTTTGTGTTCTTAGTCCAGTTTGGAGAGGCTAAAACTGTAAGTTGGGCTTGATGATGTTTGTACTCAGATCTGTTATTCAGTTTGGTATTTCTGAAACTGTGTTTATATGTTTAAAGTGTTTAAAGATCTGTTATTTCTGTAAATAGATTTTGGATAGTACATGTTCAATTTCACATTAATTAAATTACATTTGAATTCATTCTTAATTCATTGATTCATACATATACATATACATATATATATATAAAACACACTTGCAGAATTTGGAAGATGTTGAAAGTGTTAGAAGTGCAACGTGTTCACTTCTTTGAGCATCACTGTTTAAATGTTTGTGGCTAAATATAGTAAGAGCTGGATAGGGGACAATTATGCAGGACTTGTATGATCATTTTGACTATCAGTGGAAAGTCCAGGCCAATCAAGCTCAGGAAAAATTAAAAACAAACCTTTGTTTTCTAATTCTTGCCTTTCTTAAATGTTCAACATTTTCCAGATTCTGCAGTGTATGTAATGACCCCCATATATACGTACAGTATATGCAACCAGACTATGTGTTAAATATGTAGAAAGTGTAAGAATATTCTAAAACCTATCTTCTGGTGTGTCTGTAAGATCACTGGGTCGCAGCATTCAGAATCAGTTCAAGGGTTTATTGTGAAAAGGTAGATTAACAGGTGAGGGTGGATCTACAATAATAAAAAAAAAATAAAGAAACAATTAGAATGACATTGACCGTTATGCACTAACAAACAAACTACGACATACAATAATCTGCAATTGGAATATATTCATATACAGATGTATATTTATATCTAATAACTTATCATCAGCTTACAGCAACATAATGTCAGAAAAACAATTGAGGGTACACGGATGGACATACTACAGCAAAACTTCACTGCAATTTCAATAATATAAACTGAGGTAAATGCGCCGAGTGCACTCTCTTAACCCAGCGAGTTTAGGTCTAAATAAGCTCAATAACCATGGAAACATGACATTAACTTATAAAATAGTGTCTATAGCTGATTAAATTAATAAATATCTTTGAAGAAACGGGTACTCACTATCATTCAAAGACGAACACTACACACACATTCATTTGTTATTGCTCACGTTTACTAAACATGTGCCTCACCTCGCGCCTCTCTAATGATTGACATGCGCGTCTTTATATTGCGTACTTTCACATATATTAATTTTACCACGGTTTTCACATAACAATATAAAGTACTAAGTAAAAACACTTACCTTGGTGTTTGCGTTTCCACACATTCTGTAATCCACTGTGTCCTTCTAAACTTGAAAACGCAGAATGGAAAGGTAACAAATGGGATTTGGCGGGTAGTTTTGGTGTTACCTTGATAACGTTACTGTATAGTTAGAAACTGTATAGTTAGAAAAGTCGCAGAAAGGATACTTTTATCGGCACAAACGGAGCAAACGATTGAGGCTATTTTGGATGATTTCGGAGCATGTCGGGGGGCCGGTGACGTCATCGCCTATAATGCAATGTCTAATATTAAAACAATTAAAGCAGCACAAACGATTTTTTTTACGGCACAAACCAGCACAAACGGAGCACAAACGATTAAGGCTATTTTGGATGAGTTTGGAGCATGTCGGGGGGCTGGTGACGTCATCGCCTATAATGCAATGTCTAATATTAAAACAATTAAAGCAGCACAAACGATTTTTACGGCACAAACCAGCACAAACGGAGCACAAACGATTAAGGCTATTTTGGATGAGTTTGGAGCATGTCGGGGGGCTGGTGACGTCATCGCCTATAATTCAATGTCTAATATTAAAACAGCAGCACAAACGTTTTACGGCACAAACCAGCACAAACAGCACAAACCTATTTTGGATGAGTTTGGAGCATGTCGGGGGGCTGGTGACGTCATCGCCTATAATTCAATGTCTAATATTTAAAAAACCGTAGCAGCACAAACGCAACTTTTCGCGGCACAAACCAGCACAAACGGAGCACAAACAAGCGGGACTATTTTCGGTGGTTTTGGAGCATGTCGGGGGGATGAGTGACCTCCGAATGACCTAAAATTATTCTTCTATTATCTGAAAAACTGAAGCAGCACAAACGAATTTTTTTACGGCACAAACCAGCACAAACGGAGCACAAACGATTGACGGCCAACTTCACGCAGGTCTTTTGTGAGAGTACAAAAATGAGAAAGGTCGTGATTGAGTTTAGTTATATTTTATTATTTATACTTATTTTCAGTCACAGAGTTCTTCAATTTAAGAGTTATTTGGGCTAGAGAAGATTCTGTAATTTAATGCAGGTTGTATAACTGTTTTTAGGTCAATTGTAATGTTCTATATAATTCATGTAATGCTAATAAAAAAAAATGTAAAAATGTGTATTGAAGAAAAGTTAATGTTTTTTTATATACTGTGAATTATAGTTTGTGGATATAATATCAGAATCGGCAGGTTTCACTTATAATAAAGTCGGAATCGGCAAAGAAAATGGCAATCGGTGCATCTTTATTATATACCTCACTTTTTATGATAGCATATAAGCAAGTAGTAAGCTATGTTTTTAAACACAAATGCAGTTAAAACGGCATATGTAAAAACTATGCAACTTCTACTTTAACTCACCAACCTGGCTTTTTTGCCTCCACCACATTGGTCTCCAACATTTTCTTTTTTCTTTTTTTTCACCTATGCTTTCTTCCTTGGTCCATATATCTTTCCACAAAATGAATAAATAATTTTTGGTGACAAGGTCTTTAAATGAATCTGATGTAATGGGAGAAACAGAGAAGTTTAGCCTACACCAGCATGCAAACCAGAATAGTATTTCAGTGTTGGGAAGCTGTCATGAAACTGTGCTTAAGATACATTTAAGCTACACATCACCAAAGCTACCTAGTATCAGTAGGTACCTACACTGCAGTACAAGTTACAATAAAAAGCACTCCATTAACATAGTTTTATATTAGGCTACTAATGACCGAAATACTTGAGGTAACAAACCCAAATATATATCTCAAACGCACTGTTGTCAAAGTACACTCCTGTATATCCTTTATATAATCATCAGAAAAACTGTAAACATGCGAAAGCTTGACATAATAACAACAGATAGTGTTAATATACAACGACGACACTCGGCACTTTCAGTGCATTGCATGTTCATCAAAATGGAATGTAGCTTTTTGGTAACTATTTGACGAAAAAATATCAATTAAGGGATTGAAAATCTTAGGCATACATTTGCTCGATTTTTCAAAGTTGTTTGATACTGCGCATGCGCACTGAATCTAATCCCACGGAATGTTTTTTGACTCATCTGTTCCTAAATTGTTATTTTAATGACTATATCAACGCTAAGTTACAAACACGTTACGCTAATAAGGTAAATATACATATTTCCCCAAAACATTGATATTTACTTGATTTTGTTATCGGGTCAGTGATTGCTTATTACAATGCAATCAAACGACACTATTAAGCAAAACAATAGTAGTGCAAACGGAAAATAACTGGTAAATGTAAACTCCTCCAAATAGCGGAACTTTAGCTGCTACTGTCTTCTCCGGTGGTTCTTTTCGAGTGGGCCATTTATTTCGAGCCAGTCGTCATCGCTATCAAGGTCAGGCTGCGAAGTCACTTGATTAAACTGCTCCAAATTTCCAACAATAAGAAGTACTTTCCACTTGTAGTGTTTTGTTAAACAAGTAATAAATAGCGAACTGAAACGACATCGTGATGGCAATGTTTTTCACCTGCAGAACGCTGGGGGCGAGTAACTGCCTGGGGCCGCATACATCAAACGTGCACCGTCAGACGTCAGCAGCTCTGATTGGCTGCAGTGAGCTCCAAATCTTAGGCACAGAATTTAGCGCCAAATTCAAATTCAGTTGTAAACAGAACACATTGAAATCATCATGTCATCAAAAAGAAAGCTGAAGAGACTTTTGAATTCCGATGGTACTCAAACAGAGACCCCAAGAACAACAAAATACAGAAAACTTCGTCAAAATCAGGTCAACAAAAATCATAATTAATGATTAAGAAACAGTATTACAGTTAATTGAAGTAAGTTCAATTGTACTGTATATTAGTCAATATACTTTGTTAAAATCTTATTACAGTACTATAGTAATTAATAGAGTTAAATCTTGTAAAAAAACTTTTTACAATTAAATAAGTATATAGTATACAGATATTCTTTTATTTTGTATTTGATGTGTGACTTTTCTTTTCTGATAAATATTTCATATAAATATCAATTTGCAGGATATGAACAAGATGTTTTATTTCATATAAAAAACACGATATACAGTAGGTGGGTTATTGCCCTAGCTATAGGATTGGGCCAATCTGATGGTAAACATCTTGGTTAATTTAATTTCATATTTTTTCAATAAAGTAACATTTAATTTACTTGTATTATTTTTTGTATGATAATTAATTAGACTCAAGACTATGTCATATAATGTAACTTTATATTTTGGCCCATAAAAAACACAGATACAATAATACACCATAGACAAGACTTGACAGGGTAAGATAATCCAGCTCCGAAAAGCAGCCATCCGGTCCAGTGCCATTATAGCGCCGCTCAACAGACCCGCCTATCAGGCTGGCGGTTCAAAGCATGCGGAGGAGTGGGAGTGTGATAAGTCTGTATGTGTGTGTGTGATAGTTCTAAGTCTTTGGTTGGGGAGGAACGCAAGAGCGTCTCGCTGCAGTGCTCCCACAGGGTTACATTTTCCAGCTGCCTTGACCAAGGCCGTTTCTGGATCGGGGAGTCGAAAGATAAGATTGTGATTTGTTTAGTCGGGAAACCGTATTCCAATATGTCACGGCAACCCTCATTGTCCAAGTGGTTCAATGGTGATCCTGACCTCCGATATTATCAATTTTCCTTCCCAGAGCTGTTAGGGTTTCCCTGATGGCTACCATATTTCGGTTAATAGTCTCAGTCTCAATGCTGACCGCTCTTCCAACAGCTTCAATCAAAACGGGCAGCCTTATGACAGCTGTTCCCGTTTTATGAATTTTTCGATAACCCAGGGCAAAGCCTAATCCAATCAGCACAAGACCTGTTATCATGGTTCCAAATAGGTAAATATCCTCGATATCCTCGACTGAAAGAGCCGCCAGACACACGATCCATCGTGTAGCCAGCTGCGTACGTTCCGTCAGGACACGCGGGTTCCCCCGAACCCAATTTTCTCATCGAGAAAATGGTGTCAATTGCGTTGAGAGACCAGTTGATCACTTCCATAATTTCCAAGTTTGGAGAGCAGTGCTGAGAGAGTCTCTCAGTAGATGAGACGAGACGAGACAAGACAGGAGACAAAGCAGGGAAAATATGGGCAAGGACGGGGAGTGAGAAAATGCGACCGCCTCCGCTGAGAGCCAAACGAAAAAAAAAAAAAAAATTACAGGCCTCTCTCATCTTTTTAAGTGGGAGAACTTGCACAATTGGTGGCTGACTAAATACTTTTTCGCCCCCCTGTTTATCATTAAGCTTAGAAATGCGATTGCTCACTGTACCCCGGGAAGGAATACTGTTGCGTGGGTTAAGAGCTAGAACAACATTTTTGCATATGAATTCGGTCAACATTTTAGTTATTTCTTCCTGTTTTGCAGCAGGTAACTTAGCGGCTGTGTAATATGTAAACAAAGTTTCGTTTTAATGCTGGACCGCCGTATTGACATTCTCAAAAAAAAAAATTCTGGATGAGAAGACTGTATGTGTATGGAATCATTTCAATGCCACATATATTTGCAAAAGAAAAATAAAATTTAGCAAAAATAAATAAATTGCAGACAAAAATAATGATTCGCAAATGAAAAATTAGTTGTTGGGAGAAGAAACAAGTTTTGCAAACAAAAATATATTACTGAGAGATAAAATTTAGTTTTGCGAAGAAAAACATCATCAGCAATGATTGTGCAGCACATATTTTCCTTTGCCATACCTACGAATTCATTTGCACTGCCCCTTTAATTCTGCGTTTCAGCCACCTGAGCTTTGCGAATCAGTTTTTCCTTCACTTTTCTGCGCGTTGGCTTTGTGGCACTGGTTGATGTGTGTCAACGGATTGGAGCGAGTCTGGGCCTGCCCAGTATGGGGTGTGATTATGAAGTGTGATAACTGAACTTTTTAGTGATATCTTATGCAGGGTGGACAGTGCCATGGATTACCTATCGAAGGAGACAGTAGTGTACTTTGACGTGAGCAGAGGGGTACGTCACCTCAACTGACGCGTGACTCTAACGCCGTGGATAAGTACGTCGCCACAACAGACACGTGACTCTAACGTCGTGGATAAGTACGTCGCCACAACAGACACGTGACTCTAACGTCGTGGATAAGTACATCGCACCAGAGACAAGTATTTTTATTTTTTTAATGCTTTATTAAATCAATGCCATAAGAAAAAGAGGTATTATATGTTCAAGTCACATTTACAAGCCGACAGAGACAAGTGACTTGCAGTTAAAATAGTGTCAGACGTTTCTACCAGTGTAAGTACTTGCAAAGAGTAACAAAACTCAGAAAATGTAAACGTTTTAACAGCCTAATGTATTCATAATGGCTCCTGTCACATCTAGTAATACAAAGTAATATTAAATAGTTAAAAGCCCCACCATACTGTCAACATGTTTAAACGTCAACACATAAATTCAATAATTATAATCTAACCATGTATAATATTTACCTTGACTTTCACTCTTGATATGAAAAATATTGATGTGTGTAGCAAATCCATTTTGTTTTGTGCATGCTGTTTCTCATTTTGTACACCAGAGGGCAGCTTGCATTGTTTGCAAGTTAAAATTGAAGAAACAAATATCTGCTTTAGATGCATTTGTTTCTCTTAGACATGATTTCTCTACATATACATTTCATAATTTTGGCTTCAAATTCAGTGTAGGATAAGGAACAAATACTGAACGTGGCTATACAACACAAACAAGCACAGCACAAAAACTCTATGGTTTTGTGTACTATGCAACACTGCCTTCAGGAAATCCAGATATTCAACAATTACAGCACATTACAGTAATGATTACATTCCAGACTAAAACACTAGCAGTTTGTTCGAATCTCATACATGAATGTTGTTTGTGCCTTTATAGTTAGCAACTCTCACAAGCTACCTTGACGCTTCTCCATAATAATTGTAAAACTTTAAGTAAATTCAACTTAATTCACATTCAGTACTCTCATTTGTTTGATTGATGTCCGTCTTGTACCCGTGTTCTGTTGCTAGAAGGATCATGCTACTCCACACTGAAAACACACATAGCTAACTGGAGACGGCGTGTTTATCAGGCGTCTTGTGAGGCGACGTACCTATTTAAGACGTCCATATTTTTGGTTTATTTCTAATATACGCCACCGCAATGTCGCCGCCAGCCATACGTTCCTACCGTGACGTCGCAGTGATGTCGCTGCCGGTCTTTCGTCTGCAGTCCCTATCCATTCTATTCAAAACTCCACATGGACTCACGGTGACGGAAGGGTAGGCTGCTCCTTCTCCTGGTTAGGCTTATAAATGGCATTAAACACCCGCCAAAGACGTTAGGTTTTGGCACGGATCACATGCCATAAGACGTTAGGTTTTGGCACTGATCCCGCGCCATACACACGGACTGACGGCGACGGAAGAGTAGGCTGCTCCTTCTCCAGGTTAGGCTTATAAATGGCATTAAACACCCGCCGTAGTCAAAGTATGTTCTGTGCATCCTGGCAACGATCGCACCGTCAGAGAGAACAGTGGGCGGAGTTTGGAGGGGAGACGTGAACTGAAATGGTTGTACGGATGTTTTTTTTTTCTTTAAATCATTTTGCGGTGTAGCCAACAATAATCCAACAGTTTTCGTTTGTTCATAGTTTTAGCTAATAATGTTGAAGGACACTTGTTGTGCAGTACATTCTTTCAGCAGTCAGTTAGGGCTAATATAGGCTATTCAAGAAGGGAAGGGGCTACATTTTAATTAAGCCTACTTGTTTTCCTCAATTTTATTTTAAGTTGTGTTGTATTATATTGAAAAGCAAGACATATTGACCATTCAGTTTGTGCAATAGTGGAAGAAAATGGCTAAATAAATAGGAAAAATAAGAAAAGCCTTGTTCGGTATTAGGCCAAGTGTTTCATTTTTATTCGGCTTCGGCCAAAATGTTTCCTTTCGGTGCATCTAGTCCAAAGATGTCCTTTACTAGTTTGTTTGAATTGAATCATTGTGTAGGAAGGCGAATAGTGGCTATACAGTTTCGCTTTATGATTCCTGTATATACCCTGGTCTAGTTTTAACCCTTTCTCTGTATGCTATGATGATGATTGACAGGAAGGAGGATTGACAGCGTGATGCGATCGCTTTTCTTTTTTTTTTTTACTCACTTTATTTGTAATTTTCCAATTATTGTATACAACAGTTATGCAAATAACAAGAGAAAGACAAGACAGACGAGACCCAAAATCGACCTGACAAACTTGTAACAGACAACAGGAAATAAAATAAAAACAAAACCACAAAAAAAAAAGGACAGGTGCACCTAACATTCCTTATCACAGGATTGACCAGGGGTTAATGTAAACATTCAGAGTTCCAGTTCCAGCCAGGTAAATTGTTCACATAAGTTATCAGAGGGTTCCAGGTTTTGTAGAATTTGTTGATGGACCCGTTGAGGGTACATTTGATTTTTTCCAGTTTGACATTCTGCATAATGTCCCTAATCCAGTGGTGGTGTGATGGAGGAGCAGCAGCCTTCCATTTAAATAAAATTAAACGTCTAGCTAGTAAGGAGGAAAAGGCAATGACCTTCTGTAAATGAACAGGGGGGATGGACCCCGTTGTATCCAAAAAACAACCAAAAACAGCAATCAAGGGGCAAGGTGGGATGTTATAGGCATAAGCCTTAGAGATTACTTCAAAAAAGTACGACCAGAAAGGGACAAGTCTCGGACAAGACCAAAACATATGATAGGAAGTAGCTGGCGTGTTTACATCCATCACATATTGGGTCTACATTAGGAAATATTCGTGCTAATTTAGCTTTTGAGAAGTGCAACCTGTGTAGCACTTTGAACTGTATTAAAGAATGTCTGGAACATATGGAAGAAGAGTGGACTCTAGTAAGAGCCATATCCCATTTCTCATCAGACAGCTGCACCCCCAAGTCACTTTCCACTGTTCTCGAATATGTGAAATAGAGAGGTTGCAGCTATCCATTATATGAGAATAAATAAACGATATTCTACTTTTATTCAGCATGTTGACCCTTAATAGGGAATCCAAACAGGAGGGAGAGGGGAGTCTAGGAAAGTTAGCAAACTTTTTACGAGTAAAATCTCGAATTTGCAAGTATCGAAAAAAATGATTATTGGTCAGACCAAATTTTCTGGACGGTTGTTCAAAGCTAGCAAAAGTATCATTAACATACAAATCCTCAATACTATGAATGCCCTGTCATACCAGATTTTGAAGCCATTGTCCAAGGATGGTTGAAAAAGATGGTTATGTGTTATTGGTGAATGAGAGGACATCAGTGGCGCCACCAGGGGCGTAATTTAGTAATTTGTACTTTTCGGCCCTATAGATATCGGGAGAAAATGAACAACAGTCCACTCTAAAACTTATAAAAACAACAGCTAAAATAAAGAAATAAAAAACAATCAGAAAGCTATTCACAAACATGTTTTACATACATTTGTTAAGAAAATTATAATTATTATGTAACATTCAATTCATGATACACATTAAAAATGTGGATACCTCAGTCATCCCAGCATATTAATAATAATGATAATTCAAAGAAAAAGAGAAAACCTTAAGCATTCAAAGGTCTTTGAGTTTAAAAATAGTAAGAACATGCTTACCTTTCCAAATGCAGAAAATGAAAATTTCCTGTAAATGTACACAACAGTTTGAATAATTGTCTTATACACGTGATGTAGTTTCTAACATTTTTTGCAAGTGTATAGAAGAAATGATGTCTGCGACGAGCTCGCAGCATTCTCAAGGACTCCTCTCACCCTGCTCACATACTGTTTACTCTCCTGCCTTCCGGTAGGTGCTTCAGGTGCCTCCGGGCAAGAACCAGCAGACTAGGAAACAGCTTTTTTCCCAGAGCTGTTTCATTATTGAACTCTGCTCCCCACTGATTTCCACTACCCCTCATAACTTTAACTTAATGCTGCTATTACATTGTTTACATTGCACTACAGGGCTGCCATGCATGACTGAACTGTACACACCAGTACTTCATGTTATCTGCTCTACCGGACTGTTTACACACACATAGCATCATTTGCACTCTATACTTCTCACTTGCACACCAGGAATATTACACTGAATGCTCATTTGCACTAATGGACTACTTTCATAACTGCACTAACTCACCTACTGCATTGTAATTCATCTTTTGCATTACAGCATCTATTGCATAACTAACTGCATCTACTCATCTATTGCACTATAACTTCAATAACTGCATTAACGCATCTACTGCACTGTAACTTCAATAACTCATCTACTGCACTATAACCTTAATAACGCGCATCTACTGCACTGTAACTTCAATAACAGCATTAACGCATCTACTGCACTGTAACTTCAATAACTGCACTAACTCATCTACTGCACTGTAACTGTATAACTGCATCTACTCATGTATTGCACTATAACTTCAATAAACTTAACTCATGTACTGCACCGTACCTTTAATAACTGCATCAACTCATCTACTGCACTGTAACTTTAATAGCTAATCTCTGTAACTAATGCACACTCAAGTCACTTGCACTATTGTATAGTCTATATTGTTATCTGTTCATAACCACCTGTACATTAATGTTCACAGTATATAGCCTTCTGTTTATATTGTTCTAGTACATACCGACTGTCATATTTTCATAGTACAGGCCCATTGTAAAGTATTTTCCTAATATTATTATATTCTGTATTTATCAACACTGTATATCCTGCACTTGCTAATTGCACTTCTGGTTAGACCTAAACTACATTTCGTTACACTGTACTTGTATATGTGTAATGACAATAAAGTTGAATCTAATCTAATCTAATCTAATCTAATCTAATCTAATATGCTGGTAGAGGCACTTTACGATGGGCCTGCAGAAGTGCTGGCTATAACTCGTACCTCTGTATTAACTGATTTTTCCACAGTGGAATCTTAAATAATCTGTATGAATATGATCTAATACTTTTTGTTTTGCAGAAAATGCTCCAATTAATCCTCCTCTCCTGCCTCGTAGCTGCATGCGCTACGGGGGTGAGAGGTGCCAAAGTGCATGCTAACACATTCTGGCAGTATGCAAACTGGACCGCCCGACAGTCAACCAATGATTCTGTGTTGTCTGCCAGGAGATGTTCACTTCAGCGGTCATGGTTTCGTTAGGTGGCCTTCCATATGCCCCTTGTAATCACACTGTGTATTGTAATTTGTATGAGAATAATGAATTTGTGTGGGGACCTGTGTGTGCTGACCCTGTTCAGGGACCATCATATTGTCCGAATAATGATCAGCGAGCAAATAGCTCGGCCAGACATAAGATCACTGATGTAAAAATGATGATTGTGATCCTAAAGGGTATGTATTTCCTTATTGTTTTAATGGAACAAGGGGAGTGAAGGTACCAGGCATAACTGCTAATCATTGTAAACATATAATCTCCACAGGACAGCCCTTGGCCCATTGCCCCCGATTTATCTCCGGGTCTTGTCAACGCAATACCACAGCCTGTCCAGAGTCTGGGGGTAATTTCACTGTTCATCACAACGTTTCCCTATGTTTTACCTCAAATAACCCCTCCTGTACTAGCACGAATAATACCCTGGCCCGCGGATGGGGCCCGGCTGATGGACGACTGGTACTGGTATTGTGGAGGAGAGAGTGTCAATAACACTTTCTGAAAGAACTGGACTGGACTCTGTGCCCCGTACAACTCAAACATCGTGTCACTCTTACGCATTTGAAACATCGGTCGGCTCGGCTCCGACGTAATGCGTGGACCGACAGTGCAGTGCCGGAGGAGCACCAGCTACGATCGCACTGGTCCAGGTTTTGGGAATCTATGGTTCCAGCGTATGGCACTGCCGATCTGATGAGCCAACAGAACATTTTACATTACAGACTTGCCTCCTTCACAAACAGTACCACAGCCGCGATGCACGGGGTAAAGAAAGAACTGAATGCACTACGACAGGTGGCCATGCAGAACCGACTGGCCCTGGATATGTTGTTGGCCGAAAAAGGTGGTGTGTGTGCAGTAGTAGGGGATCAATGTTGCACATATGTGCCGGCAGAGGACGAGGGTGATGGGTCAATAGCTGTGGCTGTGAAAACCATGAATGACGTTTCAGTCAGTTTAAGGGAAGATGAGTTACGTGATAAAACAAAGAATTGGAATTGGGGACTCTGTCCAGCCTGTTTGGGTTATTCGCTCCCTATGTTTCCATGTAAGTACCGGTACTTACTATTTTTTTCATTTTATGTTTGTTTGGTCCTTGCCTTATGAGATGTGTAATGACTCGTGTTTATTCTATGGTGCATGTCCTTACTCATCCCCCTACCTATCAACCTTTGTCTAATAAAGATAATGATGAGGTGTACGTGAATATGAAGATGTGAAAACTAGTTATGATGATGTGGATTAAAATTATTATGCTTTCATTTAAAGCATAAAAGAGGGGATTGTGGAAATATACTGGTGGAAATTCACTGGTGGATGTGTATTATATAAATGTTATGACTAACTATTGCTTTTCCTTGCATGCCAACTATTGCTTGTCCTTGCATGAGAGTTCTTGCCCCCCGTAGCTGTTTTGGTTGCGGAAAACAGTTTCCTGTTCATCCCTAAATGGAATTGTTATGTTACACTTGTTTTGTCTGCGATATATGCCACGTACACCGTTTCTAACCTATTGTATAAATAGAGGGACTGCCCCTCTATTCTTTGAGCATTCAGCAATAAACCATCTGTTAATTCACTTGGCTTCTTGTTTTGACTGCTCCGGAGCTCCGCGGGACTTCTTCTCATCTATCCAGACGATCGCACAACACAGACAGAGTAGAACATTTCTTACAAGTATGAGTACAATTACTTAGCACATAGCAACGCACGTGCGAACACAAATCAACATATTATACACTTAATACAAAAGCGGCTCGTTATCAAAGACTCCACAGATACATTATATATACACAAAACCCTCGTGAACATTGGTACATTAATATCCTACAATCCACACATATACACCAGCTTACCTGCAAAACAGTAATAGCAGTTTCGATAGCGGCATTCGCTATCACACGAAACTCTTACTCTACATTTCACACAAGATTTCACGTGAGTTCTGTTTTCCTATCCCCGCGCCACTCTACCGCCATCTAAGGGTGTATCCTGAGACAACATTCTTTTTAAAAGCTCCCGCTGCATCACATATACTTTTCCAATCTCCTAAAGCGCATTACAGAAGTGCAATACAAAACACTCATTGCGCTACAC
>VCII01000820.1:0-52043 GCA_006030095.1 Triplophysa siluroides | reverse complement strand
CAGTAAAGGCGTTGTTGTACTTTAGGCCATTCGGATTTACGGGGTGCCAAGCAGAACATCTCCGAAGCTGTCGTCCCCAGAGAGTAAAAAACCCCTTTAGTAGAGAGAGTAAAACGATTCTTGAAAAACACAACAAAAGAATTAGAAAACAGTTTATGAGGTTGCCCATTCTGTGATTGTCGAAGACATTATTGCAATTTCACCCCAATGAACACTAACCACAAACATACACCTCAGGTGCTGTAAAACACACAGAAGGATCCTATAAGAAGGCTTGAAACATTGGGGGAGAACGCTGATATATGGCCGGGTCAGGGGACGGATCTGTTCGCATTGTCAGTTGTTGCAGAAGGCTGGAGGCACACGAGGGCAAGTACTTCAGCTTTGCTTAAGTTTCATTCTGCTCTCGCCAACGACGGACCGGCGGGACTGCCCCTGGAGCCTTGCATTCTCTTGAAGATTCCTTTCTTCTCTATGTCAGTGTTCTTCTAAAAACAGAACAAAATACGGGGATTCTTCTAAATACAGCCGTGCCGGCGAGGGCACGAGGGACTTTTTCCAAGAAGGCAAAATTATCTTCTAATATCGATTTTATAAAGTCCAGGTTCACATTTATGTCTGCACTTGTGGGTTGTGTTTCCTAAAAGGTGATTGCGATCTGATTAAAAGAAAGACCAGTTGCTGTATTTGTATATGAAATTTTTAAATCAAATGACACATCACCAGTGCTGATAATTATGAACCAGGAGATCAAACATATTGAAAAGAAACACAGAACAACAAAAAAAAACCTCAAGACCACACCTCCATGAACTTCTACCTATGTCCAGGTTTTTCAATTTATGTGTATCTCACCTTGTTCTGGGAAGATCAAAAGCGGCTGGTGGCTGAAGGACTGTAGACATTGATCTGCTCTCTGACACCTAGATGAATCCCATCATCTATTAAACAGCAGAGGTGCTAGTGTCGCAGCAGCGGTGGTGGGAACAGCGGCTCAAGAGGTGTTGGCCTCAGGTTGTTAGCCAGTTGCTAGCGATTATCTAGAAAACAGAAAAATCTCATCTCCTCGGAGTAAATTTGCTTTTTTCTTCTCTCTTGGACATGTTGATTCTAAAACACAGAACAGGAAAAAGTGATTGATCATAGTTGAAGAGTGTATTTCGGGCTCATCTAATTTGATCTTCAGGAATGAGGCCACAGGGACATGTTTTTAATGTAATGGCAAATGATTCTCTGATAACTGAATCAATGTCCGAGGTTTTCTAGTTTATTTCATTCTTACCGTGAAGCTGTGTTCTGTTCGCTGGTATTATGGCAGTGGATGATGGGAGGGGACGCTTTAAAGCACTTCCAGCTCTATGTGAAGAAGACACCTTGTACTGTCTTTTTGCTCTCATTTTTCTTTCTCTTTCGTTATAATGTTCGGTCATTTTAGTTTAGATTTCAGGGAGAAGGGGAGAGGAGGGGGATTGAGAGGGAGGGGGAGGGGAGAGGAGGGGGAGGGCAGGGGGAGGGGAAGGGGGAGAGGAGGAGAGGAGGTGGGGGAGAGGATGGGGAGGTAGCGGGCGGGGAGGCGGGAGAAGGGTAGGAGGGAGGGGGAGAGAAGGGGGGAAATAGTGGGGCGTTGAGGGGGCAGTATTATGGTCAGGGTTAGTAGCTAGGAGGTGGGATGGCCTTTTCTTTTCCTTGTTAGGTTCTTATTAGTTATTTTTCTCTTACTTTTTATGGATTGTTGCTAGTGATTGGAACTGTCGATTATTTTTCATTTTCTCTTCTTTTCCTTATTTTGCCATTCTATGAAACATTTGCTCTAAAAAACACAGACAAAAAAAAAAAACATCAAGAAAAGGCTGTACAAGTGTGTCTCATCATCATCTATTGGCTCTTCAGCTGAGGCACAGAGAACTATTTCAGTGATAGGAAATGATCTATCTATTGTCGGCTTTAAATGTTCAGGTTTTGCCCCATTATTTAATCTCACCTTGTGTTTCCACATCCTCCGCTGAAGCTATCAGCTGGCCAGCTCAGAGTTCTGATGATGTTGTTGGTTGTTGCAGTCAACCAGCGATGCGTGGTAATGCTGGACTACATACCAGATCATCCCATCTGGCCTTTTTGGGGGGAAAAGCTGCGGGTTCGGGTCAGTACCGGCGGGGACAGGCGATAGAAGACAGTGATAGTGCCTCTTCTCTGTCAGAAGAAGCACACGAGACGCCGTGTGTTCCGGCACCAATGCTCCATTTGTCTTCATGACTGAGCGACGGAAAGGGACGCTTCACGGACATCCTTCCATTCCAGGGATATCTGAAAAAGCCACCCTTTCCTTCTGCTCTTTTTTCTTGAATGTGCTCTACACAGGGAAGAACAAACAGTTACACGTTGTTTTGAACATCTCTGAGCCACAGACCAAACAAAAGCAATATTGATTAGAGTAGTCACTTTAATAGATTTAATAGAATTATTTTTGGCTTTGGCCAGTGAAACTTCTACAGTAATGAAAGAGTGATTTTGAAAAAAAACACAACAACCACAGTGGAGGGCAATGACTCATGGACTGGTGATATTGTTAACCTTTTTAAGTCGTAATGTAGTTTTTTATTTCATTTTAATAAAATATTGGAAGTATTTTTTAAGGGTTCACATTAAGGTGATGATCTTTTTGATAATGAATGTGGGCTCTTATAATGCCACCGGCATTGTAATATTACTGATTTTGTAAACAGACACGGAAGCTTTCAGAGTACACTACACACAATACTGTTTGTTTCACAGGGTGATCAAGCGTTGGGGGGAGGAAACATTTACGTGTACGTTTGTTGTCGTAAGTTTAGTGCTATAAAAATGTAACTAAAACAGTTTTTGATAACTTCCTGGGTTAATTTAGACGATCATTCAATCCCAAAAATAACATTGAAGGTCGAAGTTGAAAATGGATCATAACTAACGTTACCGATTGTAGCCCCCTCGGACCGTACGTTGGGACGGGTGCTTTTGTTTATCCAAGGGAAATCCTTCCGTGGCCATAAGGGCAAAGGTATCCATATATTCTTTCCACTGAAGACCTGTTGAGATCCAAAAAAACATAGATTGTTGAGTCTGCAGCTCGCGCTTTTCTCTGTGGTGGAAACTGCTCGATGATTCTCTTCTGTGATCCAGACCTGTCACTCAAAACAGTCGATATCCGACAACAAAGAAATGAATCAATCGTGAGAACTGAACTGAAATATAAGATTCGATGCTCGGGTTTCGCTCGATCTATGCACTTGCTCGAAGCTCAGAGAAACCAAACAAACACTGGGGACGTCACAACAGGTTTAGAGAACCTCGAAAATGCTGTACAATGGTAAAGGGGCGTGGTTTGTGCAGTCCGCTTGCTAGTAAATGTTCTTTAAAACTGCGTCCGTAAACGGAAGAATCAAATCAATCCATTGATAAACAGCATATTTCATATGTTTTGGTTCCGACCCTTGAAATCGCACTCGCGAATCTTCGCAGTTAACGTCTGATGAGAGAGGAAATGATGAGGGCACGCACGCGCGTGACCCCCATGTGAACACGATCCCCAGTTGATCCATTACCACTGGTATGGTCACGCGAAGATTTCACTTCTTAATAAATAAACCAGTAGTCGTCAACAAACGGTTTCGCTTCTGTCCCGAAGCTCTAAAACGGTACTTAAATGAACTTATTCTTTGAGAATTGTTGCGTGTTGGAATCATCGTCTAAAATGAACACCAGAAAGTGAAAAAACGGTTAGTTTTAAGTTATATTTAACGAGCATAAGTCTATACGACACACAGAAGAACTCACAGTAACGTGAAAATTCTCCCCAGCATGACAACATAAACAACATTGTACAAATGTACTGAAAGCTCCGTGTCTGTTTACATTCAGGAACACTGAGTGAGCCATTATAATAGGAGCCCACATCATTATCAAAAGATCATCAACCTTAAAGTATATTTCCAGATATTTATTAAAGGCATGACTCATATTTATACAATTATGGTGTGATATTTCAAAGTTCATTTAAGTGGAGAATGTTGTTGTGTGGCCCCTCCACTGGGTTTTATTATACACATACTCTCTTCATTACTGTTAAGTGTTCAATTTATATGTATAAATATTAAGTGACTCTAATGCAATATTGCTTTTTGTATTGGTCTGTGTCAGAGATGTTTATTCAAAACGGTGACTGTGCTGTTCTTCCCTGTTGTAGAGCACATGCCAAAGAAAAAAAGAGCAAAGGAAAGGGTGGGCTTTGTCAAGAGAGCATGGAAGGCAGTTGAAGCGTCCCAATTCCGTCGCAGCAGTCATGAGACCAAAGTGGAGGCCTATTGTGGCAGGACCACTCAGTTCCCACGTGCTTCAGGCCTCCAAAAAAAAGGCGACAGAGAACAGATCAGGATGAGCCGGTCGTCTCTCAGTGTTCCCTCTGCCACATAGATGGTCAAGAACAAAACAACAGGAGAGCTGAAATAAACACTGGACATTTACATTTATATTAGAAAAGAAGAATCATTTGGCCTTTTCACTGAATGGTTCTCTGTGTCTCAGTCTGAAGAGACGAATAACATGATATAATGACAAACTTTTCACTATTACTTGATGTAATTTTCGCACCCTGCGGATAATCACCGTTTGTTTCTTCTGGTTAAGAACAACGTGTGAAAGAGACGCGCAAAGAATGCTGTTGTTATTCTGTTCCCCAATGTTTCCAGTTTCCTTCTTATAGGAGTCTGTTCTGTGTGTTTATCATCACCTGAGGTTATGGGTTGTCGGTTAGTGGCATGGGCGTGTGAAATTGCAAAATAATGTCTCGACAAATCACATTGAATGGGCAAACCTCATAAACTGTATTTCTACATTCTTGGTTGTTTTTCAGATAGTTTTACTTCTCTATACGAAAGGGAGTTTGGTAATCTGGGGACAGAACGCTTCGGAGATGTTTGAGTGGCAACCAGTAAATCCGATGGCCTAAAGGAAGAAAACAAACCCTTTATGTTTATGTTCCTTAGAGTTCATGTTCTTAATCAACATATCTGCCTCATTAAACGGTTTACAGGGTTGTAGTTTCATTTAGTGGTTTGTTCTTTATTTACAGGTCGCTTTCAAAAGAACGTATAGATATTATTATGGCACTTCTACTTATTTTCTGGTAAATTGGTTAATCTCAATGAAAGTAAATTTGGTTATTTAATGGCCTTGAACGGTACAATTGATATGAACCTGCAGGTAACAAGAAATAGACCATGGAAATAGACCCAAAACATAACCCTCACAGTCCTCCACAGAGCTTTGAGCAGGTCTGGCTCTTGTGATCGTAATCTACAAACAATGGGGAAATAAGTATTGTCCCCTGCTTGATTTTGTAAAGTGGCATGAGTTACAAAGAATGATGGTGCTATAATTCTACTGTATAGTAGGTTATTTAACCAGAGAGATAAATTAAAAAATATATAGATAAAGGTTAAAAGTGATTTGCATTCAGTCAGTAAAAATAAGTATTTGATCCCCGAGCAAAAAAATACTTTGACGTGGTGGAGAAACCCTTGTGGAACCAGAGTTAAGCATTTTGGATAGTTGGTCACCAGGTTTGTAAAAGTGTCAAGATACATTTTAGTCCTCTCCTCTGTAAATCTTTAAGGTTTCGCTGCTTTGCTCTGCCAAAGTGGAGTTTTAAGACTCCTTCCAGGTTTTGTATAGGACAAGGGTTTCTAGAGTACAGCTTTCCTTTAGCTCAGTGGTAAGAGCATGGCGCTAATAACGTCAAGGTCATGGGTTCTGCTATGATAACAGCAACAATCTCAAATATTTATGAACAAGTGGGAAACTCAGTTGTTCCTTTTTTTTTTTAGTTTCCCTTATCGTCCTGAAAGTGACGCAAAAAATAAGGCTCTTTCCAGTGTGTTATGGCAAAGATATCTAATTTATACCTTTAGACGTCACTCTGAGACTGACAGGGGTAATAAAAAACTAAAAAAAACAGTTACTATTCAATTAGCACTTTTCAACATCCGTTCCTAAAAAACAAATCCTTTTGGTAATGACCTACATCACCAGTAACAAACTGGACTTCATGGTTTCTAATGAAACTTGGTTAGATGATGATAGTTGTTAGTGCTACAATCATCAATGCATCTGACCCCAACTTTAATTTTATAAATGTTTGCAGAAAGTGTTAGGCAGAGATGGAGGAAGTCGCTGCTCTATTTTAAAGCTCTATTTGACTGAAAGCAAGTTTACTTGGTGACTACCTGTCCTTTGAATACTGAGTATTGCTTTAAAAGGTTGCACCACGCATTCTGTTTACAATTATTTACAGGCCTCCCAAATACTTCCCCAGTCTTTGTTGTGATTTTTCAGAACTGCTCTCAGCTAGTTCCTCTGAATTTGACGGCTTTGGTATGCTGGAGATTTAATATTCATGTAGAGCAAGACAGAAAAAAACAACACTGCAGATGAACTCTTGTAAATGTTTTAAAACCTTTGGATCTGATCCAGCATGTGCACGGTCCACACACAATCGTGGCCAACCACTCTGGATCTGCTCATAGCAACGGTGGTGAAACATTCATCCACTAATTAGAGTGGGGCGCCCCCTGTCTGATCATGTCTGTATCTTTTGATTATATCAATCAGTCTGCGCCACTGAAGATAGGACCCGTCTCTGTAAAAAAGAGATTCATAAATGAGAATACCAGTGAGCTATTTATGAATTGCTATGTCTTTGGCAACAAGTATATCTGCAGGACTCTATGGAGCTTTAATATGAATCGGTGTGATGAGGTGATTGACACCAGGGTTTCTAGGGGAACAGGCTATAGGCTGTTGTGGATTACTTTTACACCCAGCCCATCACTGTTCCGGGATCTCCTTCAAAAGGCTTCGGACTGTGGGACTATTCGCCGCAAACCACAAACGATAATGAAAAAGCTGCCCAAAAATGATTTGTTTTATTAACCAAATTCGGGCGGAGCCTGAGGCATATAATTCGCCCGCTGGTTCCTTATCAGCAATCTCACGGGCACCTAACCTATCGAACGAGCCAGCATAGTAGTAGACCAAAACGCTTCCAAACTGCGCCTTCTTCAAGTCTATCAGCATCCCTCCACCACCCCGGCTCTTCCACGAAACACCTTACACAGCCCAGGTTCCCGGGGGGTGAGTTCTGGGTTTTTTGGCCGATTCCGAGGCCCGCGACCCGGACAGCAGCCACATACGAAACCTTATTTTACGCCCCTGCTAGAGTTATTATTGACATACGTGACTCGTGTGTTGAAACACCCCGCGTAGGCACCATGCGAGGATCAGGAAAGTGATTATCGATCTTTTTAACCACTTTGTGAATATCACAGGCAATGCCTTCATACTGCCAGCAGATGGCTTGACAACAGACCGAAAGGCGATGACACTTACGGGGAGGCGCTGGATCTGGAGCTTGCAGCCACTGGACGCCTCAGAAATGAACGCTGGATCCACTTCTGCTCCTTCCCCTCATTCTTTCCAAACAGAAGCACAATCAGGCAATATCTGCATTGGCCAAAGAACATCACCGAGCCAGGCAAAGAGGAAAAAGGTAGAAGATGCAAAAGGTGCCATCAGAAAACTCCAGCTAATGTGCCTGCATGCGATATGTTGCTGTTTTCCATCAGACACGTGATTGTTTCAATTAACGGCCGTGTACATCATTTGTAACAAATGGTTGTGAATAGTTAGAAAGTTATACTAGACATGTTCTAAAATGCTGTTGTTAAATACTTCGTTAAAATGTTGAAAATGAAAATTGCAAAAAATTGTTTATTTTGTACTGTTTTCTAAAATACATTTTATATCCATTCTTGTGTGTGTCCATTTGTTTTGTCATGTCCATGAGCAGGACACAATGGAACAAAGTAAAAAGAAAGTGAAAAAAAAAAGCATCTCAATTGTGTTTTCTTTAAGTTAAAAAATGCTCATACCAAGTAAATAAGTTGAAGGAGCCAGCATGGTAAGCATTGGAGGACCCCCTAGGGATTTTTGTGGTAGAGCAGCTAAAAGAGTCATAGAGAAGTTATTACAGTATTGTAAAATGTTTCTGGATGTATACAACCAACCAGAAAGGTGGTCAAATTGGAACATTCCAAGGGACGGGTGGGCTTTTCTTTTCATGCGTTTCCTGGTGTTTGTTGTTGATCCAAAATATTTGAAGATTTACAGATGATTCGCATGTATAAAATGCTATATTTCAATATATTAAAAATTGGATGGGAGAAGAGGGGGGTTAAAGAGGGGATGTTTTTGTCATTTTCTTCAAACAAGGGGGATTCGCATCCATTTACATCCCCCTCAAATCAAGCCCTTCATATAGTTATGTTACATTATGGGTTATTATGTGTGTGTGTGTTTACACATGATGCATTTAGTCCATTTCCTCAAAGAGGTTCACAAGGAAGGAGGAGCTAAAAACTGGTAATATTCGAAATATTCAGAAATCAAACCATTAGCACTGATGTGATCTGATACACACCATCATTTATGGTCTCTATTTCAGAATTAGTCTCCCAGCAAAGAAGCCTAGATCAAAAGTGTGCCTGGAAATAAACTCGAGCTCCTGTCTTCGTGGCAAACAAGAAATTCATGAGGCCATGTTTGAGACCAGTAAAGAGACTCTTAAAACTAATAAATAAAACAATATATAACAACTACAATTTCAAATCAACAGCAGAAAAGCTCCCAACCATTGTCCATTCAAGTAAGTCTTAAATAAGAATAAGAAAGCAAACATTTATTACAATGTAATTCACAAAATGTTCAATGATGAGTGAGTTTTGAAATTTTTGATCTGTAAATAGCAGTTTTAAATTGGCCCTGCTCTACACATGAGGCTGATAATAAATCCACATATGAATTATAGTTAAATATATGTAACATAAAGTAGGTTATACGTGGAGGAAGCAAATAATTATTTGATCCATGTGATTTTTTAAGATTTCCCAACTTTTTCACAATGAAAATGAAAGGGTTCTAGCACCTGATTTTCAGATTTATTTACTATAAAGAAACATATATCATCCCAGAAGAAAACATCATATTTTTATCATATAAAAAATAATCAATTTTATAACCTTTACTGTTTTTTTTCTGGAATTTGTTTGTGAATATTCTGTCCTCTATCAGTTAAAATAAACCTCCACAAAAATACAGACCCGTCTTCTTGCAAGCTGGCAACTTTACATAATTGCAGGGATCAATAATATTTTTCTCCACTGTAGCTAATGGTCTGTTGATGGTATTAACATCACAGGGTTAATCCAAATCAAAAGTTTTGAGTTTCTCTATTTTGCCTAATAAACCTTTTTTTAGCATCAATCAACAGCCCCTCTCCAAACAACAGCCGAAGGACTCATGAAGAGCAAGCGGTTATGACTTGGTGTTAACATTGAAATTGTGTTTACCTGTTTATCATTACAGTGCAAAAAAAGAAGATTGAATGCATGTGATATTGTTTTTTTGTTCAGACTACTCTCACTGAAATCAACAACTTTTTAACAGAGGGGCGTCAGTTGCGGAGTAAGTAATCCTGCACATAACCAGCAACAGGTTTAGAAGAACTGTAAATGTGGAGCAGATGAAGAACTGTCAACATTTTTGTTTTAGAGCTCAGCAAGAACGGCCATTTAGAAAGTCGAGTGATTACCTTTCTATAAGAATCGGAATATAAAAACATGACATAAAAAATTACAATCCATGAAGAATATTAAAAAAAATTACAAATACTGGAAATGATTTTTTTGCTATACAGATGTCGTTCGGTGCAAGACTCTGCTCTGGGACAGTTGGCCAATCAGTCCGAAGGATTTTGCGGGCATTCGGGACCAATATGCTGTGGTCTAAATTCAGCCTAAAAGGAAGAAAAAAGGGGAAAAAGTGTTTCAGGACCTTCCATTAGGGTCTGATCACATGTGAGTAAAATATTATCAACAAACCACAATTAATGACAAAAAAAGTAATTTAAGTAAATCCACAAATCTGTACATAAACTACGTCACCCGTTATAACTGTCTGCAAGTTTAACTGTATCAAAATTGGCGTGTTTGCTACGTATTAAAATGTAGAAATATACAGAGCTGACAATTTATGTGTTTAAATCTTTGTTTCGCTTCGTTGCAACGAGACACTTAGACACTTGGACTGGCGATTTTGCCGTTTAGAGACTGTCTGCAAACTACGTTAAACATGATTAAAACGATCAATGGTTTTTCGGCTCGATTTTACATTGTTAACAAATCGAGACACATAAACTGTGCATTAAGGTTTTAAAGACAAAGTAATACTGTAAACGTTTAAATGTCCCCTACTCCCTGGCTATGCCCACGCAGCACAGAATTATTACAAAACCAACATGGTGTATTCTTATCTAAGGTTAATATTATAATTTTGATTCTTCTTCTGATGCATGCATAATGTAAAAATTATAACTGGGGGAAACAGAACTTAATCGATTTGTTAAGTGTAATTGCATATGTTGGTTTATAAATCTTTTTGTGCTTTTATGTTGCAGAAAACACTGAAAGCGTTTTTTTAAGGTGAGAGGTATGGGTTAACATTGCAGGGTTTTTCCTGCATACCCAGTAAACACAAAAACGTTGTAAAAACGTTTTTTCAAGTTGTGAAAAAGTTGTCATAACGTTTCTCTCCAATGTATTTTTCACGAGTTCACCTATTAAAAAGGGGGGCAGCGTAGTACGCTGAGAATTTAGAATGCAAATTTGGCATGCGTCCGGGGTGAGGGCTCCGGGGTCGGCCTTCTCCCGACCCGGAGCACTCCCCCTTGGTTCGGGGCGAGGGCTATGATCTCTGTGTTTTGCCCGTGCCCCGAGTGCTTCCCCCCAAAAAATGCGACTAGTGCAGGACAGCAGCCAAGCTGGGTGTTATTGGCCCCCCAAATATAGCAAAGTTTACAGCGGTGGGTTGCTGGCCTGCCGCTGTGGCAGTGTGAAAAAACAGATAAAGGCCCCTGCTGGGGCGGCACTGCTGCTGCAGTGGGAAATACAGGTGAAGGCCCCTGCTGGGGAAGCACTGCTGCTGCAGTGTGAAATATAGATAAAGACCCTGCCGCTGCTGCTGCAGTGTGAAATATAGATAAAGCGGGTTGGCTGGCTGCAGTGTGAATATAGATAAAGGCCCTGCTGGGGCTGGCACTGCTGCTGCAGTAAAAAATAATATAAAAGACCCCTGCTGGGGTGGTACTGCTGCTGCAGTGTGAAATATAGATAGAGACCCCTGCTGGGGTGGCCCCTGCTGGGGACCCGGCCTGCTGCACTGCTGCTGCAGTTTGAAAAACGGATAAAGGACCCCTGCTGGGGGAGGCCCCTGCTGGGGTGCTTCTGCAGTTTGAAAAACAGATAAAGACCCCTGCTGGGGTGGCCCCTGCTGGGGCGGCACTGCTGCGCAGTTTGAAAAACAGATAAAGACCCCTGCTGGGGTGGTACTGCTGCTGCAGTGTGAAATATAGATAAAGATCCCTGCTGGGGTGGCACTGCTGGCCAGGTACTAGCCCTGCTGCAGTGGGAAATATAGGTAAAGACCCCTGCTGGGGTGGTACTGCTGCGGCAGTGTGAAATACAGATAAAGACCCCCTGCTGGGGGAATATTGCTAAAGAATACTAAAGATCTGCGGCGGCAGTGCGTGAAATAGCACTGCTGCTGCAGTGTGAAATACAGATAAAGACCCCTGCTGGGGTGGCGCTGTGGCTGTGAGCTGCTGATGTGTGTGGGGGATTGGCGGCAGACTGAGATTAACGGTTTTGGTTGATGAGGGTCCGGTGTGCTTCTTTAATGTGGGAACGATCGGAACGAATGTAGCTTTTGAAGGCTTCTGAAGACCAGCGGCCGAGTGTTTGGATTTGGTGCTGGGAGAGTCCTTTTTGGGCCTGTTGTGGTTGCTCCGATTCTGAAGGAGTGGCTGGAAAAGTTATCAGCTGGATGCCTGATTGGATTCAGGACTAATGAGTGTTTCTGGAACCACGCGTGGTGGGGGCTGGTTTGGAATCGTCTAGAAGAGAGGGTCGGAGTGGATTAGGGTTGTGTGCTTCTGAGCTGGAGGTAGGCTTGGAGGTTTGGTATGGTTGGAGAGCTGATGGTAGATTAAAATGTATATTAGATGGCCTCTCTTTGTTTGGGTCTGTCTTACTCTGTTTAATGGAGTAAGATATTGTGTCGTCATCCATTACGGAGAGATCTGAGATGGTGGGGTGGGGTGGATGTCTGGGTTGAATTTGGATGTGATAGTGAGTTCTGAACATCTGAGAAAACCGAAAAAAGCTAATATGAACATGGCGTCCAGTGTGCGTGGAGTGGGTAGCCTTGGCGGAGAGTGTTTATGCACTTAGTTAGTATTTATGTGTTAGGGTTTTCTGGGTCAGGGCGGGAGGGGTGGGCTCTTTGGATGCCTTTGATTAGCATGGAGGTCTGTGAGCTGGCTATTTGGGGTGAAGGTGATCCGAATAGGAGTTTGTGAAAAAATTGTAATCCGCTTAGGTATCCTTTAATGGAACTAGCTTGGAGGTTTTTTGAGGTGTTTAGGTAGGAGATGAATGAGGTGATGGCTAGCATTGAGAAGTCTGGGAATGTTAGGATGAATCTAGCGTGGAACGATTTGAAGCATTTCCAAGCTGTGAGGTAAGATTGTAGGGTCCTGGGGGAGACTGAGAGGATGATGTGGCTGAGAGAGACGTCGAGGAGGGGCTTCAGTGGGTGGTCTAGGGGAATATTAGTTCCGAATAGGGAGGTACTAGGGTGGGGGTTGGTCGCTTCTGGAGCTAGCTGCCTGAACTTCTGCTAATATCTGGTCCGTAATGTTGCTGCTACGGGAGGAGGTTCCCAGGCTGGAGCGTTCGGGGGGATGGCCATTGGTGTTGCGGAGTGAAAGGTGAAGGCGGCACGGGAGCTGGGTGTGGTGTGTGGGAAAAAAGGGGCGGCTGCTGGAGCCGCGTACGGATGCAGCATCACGCTTTGGGCGGCTCCAGAGCCTGTGGCAATAGGGAATGGAGAAAAAGCTTGAGCCTGCGCCTGTGCCTGAAACGGGGGCAGCCTCGCGTTATCAATTGGCAGTGTGGCTGCAGGCCAGTGGCTAGGGTAGGATAGAGTGTGTGGGAAAAAGGGGCGGCTGCTGGAGCCGCGTACGGATGCAGCATCACGCTTTGGGCGGCTCCAGAGCCTGTGGCAATAGGAAATGGAGAAAAAGCTTGAGCCTGCGCCTGTGCCTGTAACGGAGGCAGCCTCGCGTTATCAGTTGGCAGTGGGGCTGCAGGCCAGTAGCTGGAGGGAAAAAGAGAAAGTTGATAGTCAGAGGATAGGGTAGGCAGAGTTGCCGCTGACGGGCGCGTGCTCGCGCTGCCATGGCTGTAATGTACCGGCGTAGAGTCAGCAGAGGTGTTGGACTCTGGTGATCCTGTAGACGGCTGGTTTCTGCGTGGTCCGGGGCGCGGCTTAGACTGGCCGAGGGCGGTCCTCTCTGACTTTGTGAACGACGCCTCTTCCTCGCCGTGGTTGGGATGGTCGTTTCCTTGAGTTGTTGAACTGTGGTGCTGCGGGTCTTATCGGCAGCTTTTGGCTTCGTAGTGGGAGCGGTTATGGGAACTCCGAGCTGGCTGGAAGTATCCAAGTTGTACGACTCAGCTTTGGTTGCCTTCCGGAAAAAGGCGATGTCGGCGTTGTCTAAGGGCCGCCTTAAAGCTTGGACAATCCACTTCTTTAACTCTGGGATTGGGCGTTGAGCTGAGGTGTAGAAGGAAGCAGAGGAAGCTGCCGAAGCCCTGGCTGGTGGAACGGATGACGTCATTTTGCTTCGTCGTTTTGGTGTGCGACGGACGGCGCGGGAGGGCTGGCGGCCTCTTGAAGTCTCTGCTGTCTTAGCCGTGGCGGCTTCTTGTCCGGCGCTGGTGCTTTGCTTAGCGGCCGGGTTTTCTGGGGGACCGTGGGCGGCAGACGAGTTGTCGTTGACCATTTCGTATGAATCGTTCTCGGACATGTTGCTAGATGCTGCGAAAATCTATGAGTGGAGGAGGTAAGGCGGTTTCACTATTTATAGAGCTCGCTCTGGTTTGGTAGGATAGGTGGTGTGATTGCTAATGCCGGGCAGCTGCGATTCTATTATTTGCACATGCTCCTCCCGAACTTTGTTAATAAAACATAATACGACAAAATGACTCTAGACTGAAATTCATAAATCGAATAAAATAAATTGTTTGTGTTTAAGTAGTGAGATATGTTTAAAGTTTTCACTTATACAATACATAAAATCAATGTACCTGTCCAAACTGCGTCTGTCAAAGAAAAAAGCATGCTATGAGCAGACCTTTAAAGTATTGTCCCACAAGATCAGTAACATTTTTTAAATAAGTTTGTAGAGCCATGAACACAATACATAGTAAACATTGTTAAATCACAAACTTGTGTTCTAAAACTGATGAGCAAACACTTTGCCCAATGAGCCAGTAGATGGCAAATCGACACCATTTATAATTTTTCTCCGTCGCTGTGGCGCATTTCTGAGATCACACTGAAATTTCTCAAAGCGTCTTGTTAAAGTATATTCTGTTGTTTCTTGCATTATCTATTGTTTATGCCATGTAGATCATTACACATTAGGCCTATAGGCCTACTGATTCTAACTGGTTAATTGAACGTTCCAGGGCTAGATCTGTGCACTGCCAAAAATGACTTTCTTTCTTTTTTCTTGTTTTCCAGTAAAATTGTCTACAAATTCTTGAATCAAGATGGATTTTCTTGATGAGCAAAATTACCTAAGAAAATAAGTCTTGTTTTAAGTAATAAAATATGAAATTTAAGTGAATTTGTGCTTAAAACAAGCAAAAAAATCTGCCAATGGGGTAAGAAAAATCATTTTGAATTAAGGTCGACCTTTTTCTTAGTCACTCAATTACCAATGCTTGCTCTTCAAACTTAGTTACTTGGTATGACATTTAACATTAAAGAAACACATTGAGATGCTTTTTTCACTTTCTTTTTACTTTGTTCATTGTGTCTGCTCATGGACAGTGACAAATGGACACAACAAGAAATGGATATAAAATGGATTTTAGAAAACATTACAAAATAAACAATTTGCAATTTTCAACATTTTACGAAGTATTTACAGCATTTTAGAACATTCTAGGTATTAACTTTCTAACTATTACAACAATTGTTACAAATGATGTACATCGTGCCGGTAATTGAAACAATCACGTGTCTGATGGAAACAGCAACAGATTGCATGCAGGGCACATTACTGGAGTTTTCTGATGGCACACTTGGCATCTTCTCCTTTCATCTTTGCCTGGCTCGGTGATGTGCTTTGGCCAATGGCAGATATGGCCTGAGTGTGCTTCTGTTGGAACAGAAGATGAGGTGGAAGGAGCAGAAGTGGAGCAGCTTTCATTCTGAGGCGTCCAGTCTGCAAGCTCCAGATCCAGCGCCTCCCGGAAGTGTCATCTGCCTTCGGTTCTGTTGTGCAGCCAGCTGCTGGTGCAGTATGAAGGCATTGACCTCTGTGATATCCACAAAGTGGTAAAACAGATCGATAGCACTTTCCGGATCCATCGCATGGTTCCACGCGGGGTGTTTCACGAGTTCACCTATGCAGATAATAACGCTAGCAGGGGCTTAAAGGTTTGCGTATGTGGCGTGCTGTCCGGGGAGCGGGCTCGGAATCGGCCCGAACCAAGAACTCACCCCCCGGGGAACCTGCTGTGTAAGGTGTTCGTGGAAGGAGCCGGGGTGGTGGAGGGATGCTGATAGACTGAGAGAAGGCGCAGGTGAGCGTTTGGTCTATATCTATGCTGGCTCGTTCGATAGGTTAGGTGCCGTGATTGCTGATAAGGAACCAGCGGGCGTAATTATATGCTCAGGCTCCTCCCGAACTTTGTTAATAAAACATCATTTTTGTTCAGCTTTTTCATTATCGTTTGTGGTTGCGGCGAATAGTCCCACAGGTCCAGAAGCCTTTTTGAAGGAGATCCCGGAACAGTGATGGGCTGGTGTAAAAAGTATCCACATACAGCCTATAGCCTGTTCCTAGAACCCTGGTGTCAATCAGCCTCATCACCGATTCATAGCTGACTGTCTTGCCTTTTCATTATTGGATATAATGTTGTGAGGGTGGGCTTTTCAAGACCAGAACACTCTAAAAACTTTTATCTTGTCATTTATGAATTTCATAAAGTACTGATTATATATGCATTCTAGAGTCCTAGACCTTTCCGACAATATATAGGTTGTCATGATAAGATAATAATTTTCATCCAAAATATTGAAGTGAACATACGTGTACAGCCAGACATTGAGCTGTACATAAATGTTTCTTATGCACACTCTTGTCATTTATGAATCAATTCCTCTTCTTACATAAATGATTGTATAAAACAGTGATGAAATATTTATTCTAGAGTCTTAGACCTTTCCAACGACATACGATTTGTCACAGGAGAAAATAATTCTGTTGATGTATAAACCATGATGAGTGTTGATGTATAATAACAGTTTGTTTCACATAATGCCAAGTACTTAAGGGCTGCTAAACTTTAAAATCAAAACCAAGCTCATCTTTTATCTCTGTACAAAAACAAATAAGAAACACATATTAGAGGCGGCTCCGTTTTCTCCAGAAGTAAACTAGTAAAGTAATAAGTTATAGTTTGAATATAACAAGTTTAGTTTGAACTTTTTTTAAATTGATTTGACCACAAATTTTGTAATAATGCATCTATGCATATTTTGGCATATTTTTTTGCATCTTGTAAACTATATACATAACCCAATGTAACACAGCCCACAAATAACATGTCCAAAAATCAACTTAAGCAGTTATATGAACATAAGTCAGTTAGGGTGACCACCCGTCCCGCGTAGCGCGTGCGCGCACAGCGTTTGAAGCCCAATTCATGCGTCCCGCAAATTGAGACCGTGTCACGCATGATCAATGCTTGCTCAAAGAAAAGTTGGTCGCTCTATATCCTCGAGCCCCAGGCAGCCAAACGAACATTACTTGACAGTTCAGCACGCTACTGTTGCCACACCCACCCCTCAGTTGAACTGCTGACTAGGTTGTTCCGTTGTTGTCATGACAGCGCGCGCACATGCACACACTGGGAAGGAACTTTTAGATGCGCGATCCAATTTGAAAAATGGAGAAAGAGTCTGAGCCATTAATTAAAAAGAGAAGGTGTGGGTACAAGAAAGACTGGGGAAAGGTGTTGAGGGGGATACCGAGAGGGCTTTTTGTGACCTTTGCAAAACGTCCTTCTCAATCGGACATGGAGGGGAATACGATGTCAAACGACACAGACTCACGGAGACTCACAAGAAACGTGTCCAACAGAAAGAGAATCCAAATCTATGGATGCTTTCCTCCGACCTAAAAACGACTTTCTAGCTGACAAAGTGACTGCTGCAGAGGTGACGAGTGTGTATCACACTGTCCAACACGCTACATCATATCGAGCAGGAGATTGTGGCACAAAGCTTGCTCCAATGATTTATCCGGACTCGGACATTGCCAAGAGGATGGCCTGTGGTCGGACGAAGGCAGAAGCCATTGTCACGGATGTGCTTGCCCCTGCCTCCGTCGAAGATTGCTTGAAAGTCCTCAGAAGACCACTGAATGAGAAACGAGAGGCAACAACCAAAGGTAAAGTTAATGTTATGTTCATGGATGTAACATTTTTGTGTGTTAGCTATTTGTCTAACGTTAGCTAATAATTTTCTTCTACTGGTATGTTAAAAGTCAACTTTTCCTTCAGTTCACTGAAATTGCATCAGTAGCTAACGTTAGCTAACATAATGCTGCTCATCCGTGCCTTCGTGAAACCAGGCTCTGTATCCTTACATGATTGTGAGCAACATTTCACTATTCGTGAACTATAATTTTTGAAAAGGTATAAATATTTATATAGATAATATTAATAGAAAATCAATAATGATCAAAACAGTAAAGCAGTATCTTGTATTTTTTTATAATAATCTGTTTTTAGAGAATCTCTTTTAAGTTCATCCCATCTGTGTGTGTCTCCAGCCCACACTCCACAAGCTCTTATAAGTATATAAATTATATATTATAATTTATTTAAAGTGAATAAATTGTAATGAAAAATAAATAAATTAAATAGCTAAAGTAAATCGTAAGTGGAAGTGCATTTGTCAATTCATTGAATGTTCAAAATATTATGAATCTTTATTTTTTTTAAATACACATTGGTTGGCCTATTCATGAGCATACATCAGCAATTACACATGTTTAGGGGAATAGGGCATTATTAATATACCATGTAAGGTGGTATGTGCTAGAAATGGGTAAACCACTATCAGTGAGTCTGTCCGGGGGTGGGGGCACCGCCGCGCCAGGCAGTGTCCCACATTGTCCCTCAGAAACATACCCCTTGTCCCCCCTTGGGCTTATTAGCAGGTGGTCACCCAAAAGTCAGTACATTATCGAGTATTTCACTTACAGAATAAAACACATGGATTTCACAAGTGAGCACATGTGTTTAAATAAAAGTATACTATGTAAATTAGCAGTTTTACACACACACACAGACAGACAGACAGACACAGAAACAAACACTTTCAAGTCAAACGCCGCCGACTGGAGAAAGTGATCCTCGATAGCTTCGGCGTCGTTGAAGAGCTGGTCAGCGTCACACTCTGTTCGCCGTCGTCAGTTGACAAGATGGCCTTTTTCCGCAAAAGACGGGGAAAACGACAAAGCCCCCTGCTTGAGCCTGCAACTTTCGCATCTGTGCGACTCGGACTTCTCCAAACTGCCTCTGCTTGAACCGGCAGCTTGAACACTTCTGCAGAATCCTCACCTCGATGGCCTTTACGGTCGCGCTGAAAAGCGCCGTCGATGTGTCGTTCTCCTCGCCCAAGTCCACGATCTCCTCGATGGTGCCAATGAAGCCCTCTCTGTCCCGCGTAGACAGGTTCATGAAAGCGTAGGACAAGCCTTCCTCGACCTGGCTGAAGAAGCTGTCCCAGAGCGTCACCTTGACATCGCCCGCCCCGTCGGAGATCCTCACCTCTCTTAGCTCGCAGTCGGCCTGGTTGACCTGTACTACTCTGCTGACGGCGCCGCCAAGCCGCACTTGTCCGCGAACCTCTCCCACCTACGGAAACCAAGCACAAAACATCACGTCAGTTCTCCGTCCACCGTAAGCACGAGAGAGTCGCGACTCGCACCTCCTGCTTGGGACCCAGTGCCTTCACCTCCGCCACGGTCATCCGTCGGCCGTGCGTGCCAGAAAACGGCGCGTGGTCAGTCCACTCTAGTCCCCGGGTGGCTTGCTGCTCCTAGAGAACATGACCACCTGTGGTACTCCTGCCTGGAGCTCTGCAGGACGGACGTGAAATACGGCGAGTTGTTCTTGGACTGCCTTCTGGGTGACACGTTGTGGATGAATCCTTCAACAGCGTCTTCGCCCTCTCTTCCTCTTGGTGAAGTCGGACGAGTAAACCGTATGCAACCTCTGGGCCATACTTATACCCCCCATATGCAAATGAGGTGCAGGCGGGCACCTGTCATGGCAAGGAGATGGACGGAACGTGAACGAATTGTCGGAATAGCCTATACCCTGGCCCTTGTCTAGACTTTCTGAGGTTTCTGTGTTAAGCAACAATTCCTTTGTTCTTATTTTAAACAGTCTTAAACACCGTCATAAACACACTGTAAAAAGACAAAAAAAGGTATAGACAAACATGCTTCACATGCATTTTCAAGAAGGCGTCTTGTGTGCTTATGTGCCGAAATGGTCGGAAGCCGTTACAATACAATAATGAAGCTATAAAATGGGCTGTAGCTTGGGATAACCCTAAAAATGGGATTTTAAACAGTCTTAACTCCTTCACCGCCATTGACGAAAAATCTCGTCATAAAAAAAAACGGTTCCCTGCCAAAGACGAGTTACTACGGCAATCAGTGTTTTCACTGTTGTACAGCAGGTGGCGCTGTTGCACACCTTTGGGAATAAGTACAGAATCCCAGTTCCTAGAACGTAGTTATCTTATCCGATTATAATTATTGTTCTGAGTGTAATCTGGGCAGAATCTTTAACAAAAATGTTTATTATCTCAGTTGTTTAATCAAAGTGATGCATTTTTTAAGAAACCTACCCGCATCTAAGGAGTGATAAAAAAAAGAAGAAATGAAGATAGAAGAATACGGAGACTCTGTTCTTTCATTTGACATAGTTTGTCCATATATTCTTTACAGAAAATGTACTGTGAGCCATTAAAATTTGGTGAAAATTAAAAAACGCTGGCGTAGGCTGGCAACTTTAAAAAAAAAAGGCTGGCGGGGAAAGAGTTAAACACAACGTAAAAAAAGACAAAATAATGTATGGACAAATATACATTATGCTTCACGTTTTTAAGAAGGAGTCTGAACATGTGTTCTTATGTGCCAAAATGGCCGGAAGTCCTTATGTGACCAGGGATTTAGATGTACCACTCGGAACACATTTAACAGGTTCAATCTGCTTTTGTGGTTTATTCAATTATTACGTTGTATAAGAAAGGATAGTTCAGAAACGTGTATTTAGAACACACAGCTCTGGACAAAAACAATACAAACAAACAGTTTCTTGACCCACAAAGTGTGGTTTTACCAATCAAATAAAAACACAACCTGTCCTATACAATTTTCAAAAAACACAAAAATACGACGCCCGGCTGTACAATAGTACATTTTTTTAAATGTCAAAAAGAAAACATCAAAAATACGGCAGTGGGGATACTGTACAAAGAAAGCAACAATGTAAGTACATTTTTATATACCCATGTACAACTTAGACACATTGTGATGAAAACAAAGCAAAAACACTCACATAATGATGACCTCCTCCATCAATCACCACATAAGGCCCGTGACAACCTTTCAAAGACCTCAGTTGCACTGTTCATAGTCAGCCTACATATATCCTTGAATATTCTGTCTTTTAAACAAACAAATGACAAATATATTAAATAAAATAATCGTAAGCTGAAATGTATAATGTTGTGAAACACAAACGGAACAGGTTTACAGCACATGGTATGACGTCATATATACACGGACATTATACCACGACATAACCTAACATACATATATTATATGTTTTAGCAAACGAACTGCACAGTACACATTCAGAGATGTTTTTATGTGAAGGATATTGCAAAATAAACACTTTATTTACCGCAGGATGCTCTAAAAATACTTGCAAATTCCCATACGAGTGCGCATCCCTCTCGCACTGCACTCTCGTGTGACGCATGCGCACTTCACCACACGCACCTACACACTGCCCCCTGTCGCCAACTCTTGTAAATTACAGGTCATGCAAGAAGGCTATTTACCACCCGGTTACACTTATAATAAATAATAAAGAAATGGCCATTTGCAGTGATACAGCCTATTGTATTTTAATAAATAACACGATACTTTTCTTTACTGCTAAAACATGTTAGCTCGTTTACTTGAGAAACGGTACACTTTACGAATTACAGTTCGTCTTTTCTAAACATGTGTCTAAAAGAGAGAAACATAAGCCTATGCTACCATCTAGTGGTCATTTTACAAAACAACAACTGAAATAATCTCTACACACAATTCCCAAAACTGCACACACAAAATGCAAAATGCCTCTGATCTCCTTCAAAATGTAACAAACACACGTCATAATGAAGCATTTGCATCAAATGTCAAACACTTATTTCATAATAGTAAATGTTTGGATATACCATGTAAACACTGTTGTTCTAAATCTAAATCTTTCATAGGCTTATATCTACATTTCAATACAGTGAAAGTAATCTGCTGAGAGGGGTATAACATACACTGTAAACACCAATGCAATGTAGAAACAGAAAATATTTATTAGGCCAAACATTACTGTTGTATACAGTAGCAAACAACAAAACCATAATCATATGTTGCAGTTGGAAAAGACAAAAAAATATGTAGATCTGAGGGGTATTGCACAAAACCAAGATAAGGGATTAAGCCGGGATATGTTGGTTATCCTGGCTGAATTTAGCCTCAAGTCGGTTGCATGAAAGCAGCTCAAACTTAACTCGGCCAAGTTACTATCCCAGATAGCAGACCAACACTGAATCAACATTAAATCAAGGTTGATGCATCAACCAAATTATCATTGAATCAATGTTGAAATTGTATCATTGATTTTTAATCATGTTTGCACCCTAGAATAACGTTATTTCAATGATGAAAAATAGATCAAGGTGGGCATAAAATCAATACTAGTTCAATTTAATTTCAATCACTCTTTTAACATTGAATTATGATTGAAAAAATATTAAATCAATCTTACTTTATTTACAGTAAGATTCTACTCCAGTAAATCATGGACAGTATGTTGTATATTCATTAAATATGAGAGGATGTTGGCAGAGGTAGACAGTACTGAAGTATTTACTTAAAAAGTGTACTTGAGTATCTGCACTTTAATGATATTTTTTCCTGGAAACTTGATACTAACTTCACTACATTTGAAAGACAAATATCATACTTTTTACTGAACTACATTTCTATCAAGTCTCCAAGTCAAAGTAATTACTTTGAGGCATCTTAGAAAGTCAGCATATAATTAGGAATAAGGAAGGACTTCGGCACTACTCGTAAAAAGTGTTGTACATATCAAATTTATTCAGAAATTGCAATTCATGCCTGACATAACATATTTTAACTAAAAAGTCACAAACTCCAAATACAACAACCTTGAAATTACACATATTTATGTATATTAATATTAAAATATTTTCCTGTGACCAAAATAGATTCTTAGATTTATACTGTATGTATCTAGGTTACAGATACAGAACTTACCAACATGGTAAAGAAAAAAACATACTAATACAGACTGCAACCACAGTACTTTGTTTCAGTAAACACAAACAAGTGAACTCAGGGGTTTTCATTTCGAGCAATGCCCTCAAGCCGTTCAGGGGCATAGCGGAGCCATTTTTGGACGGTCACAGTAAACGTGTACTCAGAGGCCTCGTTTTTCTCTGCCCTCAAGTGCATCTGAAAAAAAACATGCAGTAGTTTACAACTGCACAATATTTAAAACCTTTTGACAGATGGTAGTGTTACATGTACAAAAAATAATTGCAACTTAAAATTTGATCATGTTTATTTTAAAGTTAAACTGACATTAAGAAGTAAAAAAAATCTGTTTTCGCTATATTGGCCAGTATTCAGTACCTGTTCAAGTTTGGACACGCATTTTCAATGATCAGTCAAATTTGGTGATCAAATACTTAATCAAATCGAATGAATTGATTCCATAAAAACAATTTTTTTTCTAATAAAAAATGAAATGTTTTTTTAACTTTATATTGGACTTAAAAATGTGTCCAAATATTAGTCTTTGAAGAATTAGCTGAGTTTATTAGCCGTCTACCGCTCTCACTTCCACACGTGTGTGTGTACTGACGAAAGTGCTGTTTGTTTCCGAAACACATTTTTAAATAATCAATTATTTAGTTTTGTACGGTACTATGCAAAAGTCTTTGGCACGTTATAATATTTTCACCCCCACAAAATGTTTTAAGCCAGTTATTTATATTTTGGTGAAGTGTGTCTGTAGGAAATGTAAGTTTACTTATCTGAGCATATCTTTTTACTTTGACAAAAGTACCCTGTAGAGATCATTAATCAATCATCATTTCAATCCACCTGATTTTGAGATCTAATAATACTCAGGAGACATGTTAATGGCCAAAACTGAAATCTTGAGTCTGGTGTCTTTGAAAGCAGTTTTTTGTTTCTGCTCATCTTTTACTTTTTTCCCAGCCCAGTTCATCTGAGAGGCAGGCTCATTGGATAAAGTACAGGCCAGCATTCTTCTGATACGCATGCTCCTCCCACAATAGCAAAACGACCAACCTAAACACATATTTGGACAGAATATGCAAATGTTACAAAAAATGCCATGTGGCTACACAGAAACATATTTCTGCTAGAAAAAAGGCTAGTAATTGTGTGTTGAATGAAAAATATGCTTTTGAGAAAACATTTAAGACGATTTACAGTACCATAACCCGTCTGGCATCTTCACTCTGAAGAATCCGCTCAACCTCTTCAAACTCTGGCATGCTTTTCAATGGGAGTGATAGAGGTAACGCAGGAGTGATTGGTAGCTGCCGTCTCATGAAACCCTGGACCTCTAGACGAAGTTCTTTTACTTCGGACACTAGTTCAGCCAGCGTCTCGGTCAGCTTAGAATATGCTATGTCTTGAAAGCAAAAGCAATACAAAAAAAAATAAACAATATGAAAGCAAAAGCAATATTAAAAAACAGAACAATATGCCAACAACTATCAACTCCTGTCCTCAAACCCATCCCAGAATGTTTTAGATGTCTCCCTATTTAAAACAATGATAATTATATCAGATTCAGGTTTAATTTAAGAAGAGCGCTTCATACATCTTGATTCTGTTTGATAGTCTCCTGAAACTTTAGCAAAATGTCAGACTCTATGTCATGCTTGTACTATTTTTCTCAAATGTCGTCTCTTGGACCAACGAGAGGACATTGTTCAGCAAATGGTGTGTTCAGTACAAAATGGTGGACTTACAAACAGACCTTGTTTCTGAAGCTTTGTAGAGTAAATCAGCTTTGGTTTACAGAGCTGCTGGACACTGTAAGAGAAAAAAGGTTAATTAGTACATGATCAAAAATAATAATAGTAATAACAACAACAGCATAATAAATCATTTACATTTAGAAAAATGGCAATGGTTTTATACAGCTTTTAGAAACCACACAGATATATTAATGTCATTTTTCAATATCCTACCTGATAAATAAAAAAATCCTAATAATAAAAGATCAAAACAGATGGTTAAGAATCTGTGTCTGATATAAGATTTTTTTAATTGGGTAGTTGACGAATCAATGTGTCCTATGGCAAAAAAAATCTCTAACAATGAAAATATAACTTTGTCATGTTATTTGTAATTCTAAGAATGAAGATACATTTTCTCATCTTATTTGTATATTATTATTAACTTTTTTAATCAAACAGGCTACATAAATGCATTGTCTTTTTTTAAACGACACTCATTTAAATGAGTAAAATATGAATTAAGGGCAATTAAGTGCCATGATGTACAAGCCAAGCCATATGAATAATTTTCATGACAACAGTAACAAACAGGTTCAATAAAGTAGAGGTGTACCATGTCTTTGGCGAACTGACTGGCATTTATCATGCTTAAACGATTACGTTTCTGTCGTAAAAACATGGTAAATTTGTTTTTTGGTAAATCACCTGCGCGTCATGGCCGCATCAAAGAGTATAGAATACCAAACTCAATAGAACATTCCATTGCAACACTTTCACCCAGTAGCTGCCCTGCGTTTCCGCCATTTTGGAGTGAAAGCGACTCGGGAGTCCAATAGCCTTTTGCTGCTGTGATCGCAATATCAGCCATCACAGCAGTAAGGGATAATGTACAGGCAGCCAGCTGCTATCACGAAATAAGCCCCTTCAGTGTGATACAAGACCCTCCGCTTCGCGTCAGGGCTTATTTCTGCAATTACATTATCCCTTACTTATTAATACCAACAAATTAAGGACATGCTTCAGAAAAACTGCCATTGTTGAACAATCAATGGGTAGATGACATATCAAAATGTAGGAAACAAACTGTTAATATTATTAATATTTATGTTTATAATATAAAACAGGTATAAGAAATATTGTTCTTCATTGTTTTTTCCTACATGTTTGCTGTCAACCCAGGACAAATTTGCTAATTAATCAGTCAAATTCTCAAATTTTTATGGAAAAAGCTAATGGTTCATTGTATTTTAATTGAAACCATTAGAATTGGGTTTCTATTGTTTTTCAGCAATGCATCCTAAAAAAGACAATATAAACCATCACAGAAATTCTAATGGTTACCATTATGAACCATTAGCCCTTTCCATTAAAACCATTATTAAATGTATTTTGTATGTGTGTTTATGGATTTAACATTAATACCATTGAATCCATTAAATTATTATTTTTCTGCATGGTCCTATAAGATCATAATGTTTGTAGTGTTTGAAGGAGCGTAAATCATACAATATTAATTTCAGACCTATTGGAGTAATATTAACTAATAATAGTAATACATGTGTAAGTTGCATACACTGAAAATAAATTAAAGTAGGGTAAATTGTTGGATTCCAGAACTGATAACTTAAAACACATATAAGACAATACAACATTTACTGTATGTCTCATAAAATTTACTGATGACTTAATTTGAGAATGTTTCTTTTGCGCTATTCTGTATGTCTGTGCTATTGTCCAGCAGGCATTTTCCAAAATGGCGGCCTGGCTATCGAAGCGCCACTAAAGGCACCAGAGTTTCGCCTCCCGGTATTTTATACCCTTTGACCTCGGGGTGCGCATTATTTTATAAGAATTCAACGGCCCATCGTCAAATATTTCTTAACGTTACTTATAATTAAGAACCATTTTCCTCAAAACACCAACCGTCGGTATTTATGTGTTCTGTGTAAACCACGCAAACAGCAAGTACCGCAACATTATTTGTAACACGTAATATCTTTAGCAACAGAAACAAATAAAAATATATTAAACTTAAAAGTGGATTTTGTACTTGCCTCTTAAAAAGACCCGCTGTCCCTGCGCTGCTCCTCAGGCTTTCGCGCTCAACGTCTGCTTTTTCGCGCTTTGATTTGTTTTGACCGTTGGCAGCAACCAGCTTGAAGGTTTATTACCGCCACCTACAGGACTGCATTATCACGCATTCGACAGGAAGGGGATACAAATCTAAATTGTCTCTATTAAAATTGTATTTTTGACAATTATAGTAAACTATTTAAATTATTTAAAAATAAAATTGTTATTTTATTTTTAATTCAGAATAATGGAATATGTGAAATCCACACAATTGTGTCCATTTATACTTGTCTATATAAAAATAAGTAAATTACACAGGTGCTCTGATAAAGGGTAAAACAATATTTATTTTTTATCTACAGTTGGCAAATTTGCTTTGGCAGAACTTATGCTGTCAGTTTTGTCAGCATATTGATTTGCATTAAAGTGTTTAAGACCCGGGGAAATTAAGCTGACCAAAAATCAACTTTGATTCAATGTTTATCTTTTGAACATTGATTAAACAATTAGTTATAGACATTGATTCAACGTTTGTCTTTTCAATAAATATAAATCGACAAATTATCAACATTGATTCAACAATATTTAGCATTGAATATTCAACCTCAACCAAAATGATCATTCTGGTGAAATTTCAACATTTAATCAATATGGTGATTTATTCTCTGCAGCTAGCCTGCTCCAGACCAGGCTAACAGCCAGGAGAGTAATCCTAGTGATTCACCTGTATTTCCACCGTCAATCCTGTGAGGAATGAATGTGTTTGCATGCAGCGAACACATTAATTCCTCACATTGATTGCAGCATGTCCATGGTCTTTCTAAGTATGTTGCATCATTTAAATCCTGTATTAAAATGTTACATATATAGTCATTTCTCATTTCATTTAAATCTGTTTGCTCAGTCTTTTTATATTGATTCAAGTGGTAGTATTATTACTAAGGCCAAGTGTTATATTGCTATGCTCATGAAGACTGCTTGTCAAATTGCCATCAGAGGTTTCATAAATATGTGTTTTATTGCAGTAATTGAGATTACAAAACAGTGATGACAAAACAGTCCTCTAATTCACCTGTTCCCTCTTCATAATGGCTTGCCCATTTTTGGAGGATGTACTAGATGAGGAAGCCCTAATCCTCAGACGAGCATTTAGGCATGAAAGAGTCTTCCGGGACAGATCGGACCCATTGGCCTTTGGAGATGACTATCTCATTGAGAGATACAGATTCTCAGGTGATGGACTAAGATATTTATGTAGGCTGCTGGGTCCAAAAATACTGCACCAGACGGCGCGAAGCCATGCTCTCTGCTCTCATGGTCTGTGTTACATTGAGATGGTTTGCAAGTGGGAGCTTCCTTTATTCTGTTGGGGATGCAGAGAACCTCAATAAAGGAACCATTTGCCGCACAATAAGACGCGTTTGTCTGGTGTTGAAGTCATTCAGCAACATATTTATTACCTTCCCTGGCCACAGAAGACCCCTCTACATCAAGGAGGAGTTTAACAAGATTGCAGGCAACTTGGAGAGGAATAGAGAGAGCAAAAGCAACAAAGATTAAAATACTGTATTGCAGTTATGGTAACTATGTGCGCTGAAATACTCACTTCTCTTTGTAGTTTCTGGATTTCCAGGTCCAGTTTCCTGAGTGTTCGGCGTTTAATCTCAAGATCCAGCTCCATTTCTTGGAGCTTTCTCTCCTCGAGTTTTATTTTAACATCTGCCAGCTCTATCTGTCTCTCCAGGTGCTTTGCATACAGTGTTCTGACAGTTTGTGAAGTCTGTAAAAGAAGCACAGCAGGATTTGGCCATAATGTAGATTTACAATACTCACAATGTTACCAGGCTGCTTAGGAGACTGTGCAGCATCTGGGTCCTGTTACACATATTTTCTATCAGCACCACATCACTGACTTCATATCCTTTATGGACTAAATCAGCAGGATATTACCATAAAATTGACATTCCTCAAGCTGGAGTCCAGTGACACAGTCTCCTCATCTTCAGACGTGCATTCTGCAGCTGCATATGAGCATTCCCCCTGCCATATACATACATGTATTGAGATAACTTGAATTAAGATTTCAAAAGACATACCAAGCCTGTGATTTCAATACAATGTACTAACTGGAACATCTTCTGGGGGCTCCAAAAGTGTAAGCCTGTTCCCAGACACTGCAAGGAAATCTAAAGTCAGACAGTATAATATATTTATTTGATTGTGTTCCATGTGCAGTAGTACTGCTAAATGTACCTTGTATGAAGCGGACATGGCTGGGACAGAGTCTGTTACTGGCTCTCCCTGCATCCCCTCCATCACTGGCCTCCCTTTATTTAAATCGAGTGCCAGCTCCTCCGCTAGGGTCATATCCTGGCTTGGTGGGCGCCCCCTGTGCCAGTTCTATGGGCTTTTTTTTATTGCTACAATCATACAGACACTTTATCTATTCACCTCATTTGTTCACCGTTATCTACTTCAAAGTCACTTACCAGCCTGCAAAATGTTATTATATTTAATTTTAACTTGCTACCAGGTCCTTTTACAGCCAGACAAGTTTGTTCTTTATGAAGGATAGAAAGATAAAATGGATAAAAACATAAAATGAGATAAATAGATCAAATGACACACATTGTTGATAATTGTTTGCACTTAATCATACTCATTATACATTTCCTGAGTAACATGCACCTCTACTTGCCACTTTTAAAGTAAGGAGCGGAACTCCGACGAGGCCGAGAGGGTACACCAAACCCGGCCTGAATCAGCCTGTTGTAGCTGATTTTCTGGAGCTCCAGAGATCTTTTTCCCGTTTTTTGCACTAAGTCCAAACCACACAGAGACCCTCGCCTATATAAAGACAGGCTACCGGTCTGTCGACCTTATGGAGGTTCGGACATGGAAGTCAGATGCACTTAAGCGGACCTCCGACGAGCCCGAGAGGGTGCACCAAACCCGGCCTGAATCAGCCGATCACAGCTGTTTTTTCTGGACCTCCAGAGATTTTTTTTCTCTAAGTCCACAACGGTCTGGCAACCTTATGGCTGTTCGGACATGGAAGTCAGATTGGCATCAGCGGACCTCCGATGAGCCCGAGAGGGTACACCAAACCCGGCCTGAATCAGCCTGCTATAGCTGATTTTCTGGAGCTCCAGAAATCTTTTTCCTGTTTTTTGCACTAAGTCCAAACCACACAGAGACCCTCTCTTATATATAGACAGGCTACCGGTCTGCCGACCTTATGGAGGTTCGGACATGGAAGTCAGATGCACTTCAGCGAACCAGTGCACCAAACCCGGCCTGAATCAGCTGATCGCAGCTGATTTTCCTGGAGCTCCAGGATTTTTTATTTTAGTCCACACCTGTCTGGGAACCTATTGGCCGTTCATCCATTCATTCGCGTCACTTATTAGATGACGAGGCATTTGGCTACTTAATGGGAGGACCAGCCAACAGCTCGAGTCCGCGCCTGGACGGACACGAGGGGGTCTCTCCATTCCGGCTATGTTGTCTGTAGGAGGCAGTCTCCTATGCTGCTTGCAAAAAAGCTAAACCAGGGTGTACGTAGCATACTTACTGAGTCACCGTCTAGTGATTGCGCATGAAATGGTACCTACGGCAAAGACAACTGACCTCCAATGTTTCGTCATTTGCCACCGTTTGACCGGCACATATGGCGAACCCGCAATAGTTTAATCATCACGAGATTCTCACCAGTCCCAGGTCGTCCGATACCGTCTTGGACTTCCCCTCTGCCACCGCGCGTCCGCTCCTGGGCCTAGGAGAAAAACACACAGCAACTTTAGTTCAGTCCCGCACATCCTGATCATCTATGGTTGTTTGGTTGCACTGGCTTGTTCAAGAGGCTAAGTACGCCTCCGGGTATGAGCGACCCGCTCCTCGTCCACGGCCCCACCCCCTGACCAGGAGGGAGAGGCAATTAAGACCAGGCCACCCAGAGGAGACTCACTATTCTACTACATGTGGCCGTTCACCATTCGGCCACTGTCAGGCCTGAGCCCGACTCGGGTTAGAGGCCCGAGGGTTTGGAGCACCCACTGTCACGCCTCTGTTAGAAGACTAGTAGGGCCCAGAATCAACTGGCCCGCACTAGCCCCCCCTTTTCATCCTGCTGACGCTAAGCCGCGGCCAACCCCGGACATGCCCCGCCCGCCCCGGAGCCGGGGAATCGCATGATGATTCAGCATAGTCGCCTTCTGGGATGGCTTAAATGGCGACGCCGCCAGGCGTCTCACCCAGTTGTCGAGAACACTGGCCTGATCCGGCTGTACAATCCCAACCCAAGAATTGCACTGTGCCCCGAGGTATCTGAATGAATCCTCGAGGCCCGTAAGTTGTAGGGCCGTACCCCCCCTCGTTTATCGTGTACGCACCGCTACAAGGCCGGACGAGGAAGCTGAAGCATTTCCTCTGGTTGACTTTAAGGCCAGTAACTCGACAAAAGGAATCCAGTACCGACAGGTGGGGAGCCATTCCCGCCCAGGACCCGCTTACCAACACAAGGTCATCGGCAAACGCCAGACTCAACACCGAATGACCTGCGAAACGATACCCGTTACCATCTTGATCTATAGAATTGATGAGAGGATCCATTGCCAGGTTGAAAAGTAGCGGGGACAGAGGGTCACCTTGCTTAACACCCACCCTCAGCGCGATGGTCGGAGTATGGCTTCCTCCGATCTGTCCGTGTCAAGTTGCTGGACCAGCTTCACCATCTGCAGGTCCACCTTCATCAACCCAAGAGGACTGAACCTCCTCTGACTAGGATGAAGTGGGCAGGCCTGAGACAGTCGCTTCGTCAGGATCCTAGTGAATACCCGTAAAATCATCGACCCAATGGTGATCGGCCCCCAGTTGCCGATCTCCATCGCCTTCCCTGGGTCAGATGATTTGGGTAGTAGTATTGACCGACAACTTTCAAGCTGGTAGGTATGACTCCAGTGGTCCACCACATATTATACATGTGTATGAGGGTCTCGCCTTCCGGGTCCCACTCAAGGAGATCCTGCTTCCGTATACCAACTGGACCCGGTGCGGAGTCTTTTGCCACTTGTTGGAGGCTACACAGTACCACCCCTTCTGAGATTTGCCCAGCCAGGTGGTCGTTGTCCACGTGTTTCCCCGCCCTGAATTGACCCAACCCCCGGAAAGATGGGCAGTCTTCCCACTCGCTCTTGTAAATTTGATATATTCTTTGCGGGGAAATCTGACACTGCATAGGTGCTACACCGTCCAGGATCTCCTCCGCCAGGCGGATCGGGTCAGTGCGAAGCAAGTGTTGATATCTGCGAAAGGCTTCCCTTCGAATCTGACTCTTACGTAGCCTTCACAGAACACTTCGGGGAACACAACCTCTCTTGCGGCGAGAGGGGGCTGGGCTTACTCTATCTTCATGGGTCAACCCCAGGAGCATTTGGGAAGTTACCTCCGTGACCAGCGCAGGTAACCGGTCACTGCCTTCCAACCAAGCTTTCAGGACTAGGATACGGTCCGCGTCATCGCCCTCAACCTCGCTTACCATTTCAAGCACGAGCTCTCGGATTTGTTCTTTGAGCCCGCTCTCTGGCAAGGTGGGTGTTGTCTAAGAGACTGATGAGCTCGCAGCAGGCTCAGGCGGCATCATTCCATCCTCAGAATCATCTACACGTTGGCGCTTCGGGAGTGCCGAAGCGCCTGGGTCACCAACCAACGGGGCCTGCACAGTTCCTGCCTCCACCGCCTCCTCAGGGGGACCGAGTTTCGCCATGAGCGATGCAACCCGTTTCCTGTTGCGCACCACCGGGTGGACGTGCATCTCGTGGATACTGCATCCCCTCCACGTCTCCAACGTAGCATCGAACGCATCACACTGGACTGGGCCCAGGGCTTCGCTGCAGGGTGGCCCTTGCACTTAGGGACATAACATACGACAGAATGAGCGTTAGGGGATGTTTTCCCACACGTGATGCACACGTATCTAACCGGAATGCCTCCATGCACTGTCGAGGTGTGCCGCCTCAATTGTGTCAACGTTCCTATCGATGCTTTACAAAGTGCACAACTATGTGCCTCGAAATGCACACGGATCACCAGCCCAGCTGCCCCCATCTGGGCTGCGCGGGGGGATGGCCAGTGCAGGACCACCCCCCAACTCGTCAGCAGTTTACACTGCTGCAGCGATTTCTCGAGCATCACCATTAGTTCCGAGTTGGTTAGCATGAGTGCTCGGAGTCCCCAACATCGCTTCAGGCCTCACCCTGACACGTGTGAAGATCACCGAACACTCTCGTAGTCTACCATCAATTCCTGTAGTCAAATTACCAGGGTGGCCCCCGTAGGCACCACGCTCCCTGGCCAGAGGAGCGCGGAGGGGATCTGGCTATAATGGGGTCGTGCAATCCCTACGCTTCCCCATAACAGCTTTGTAAACTGGGCGACCTGTTATCCGGTATGGGTTCCTATCCTCGTTCATTGTGTAAAAATGTTTGCCAAATGCATGACCACCTCTCAAGAGGCAATCATAATGTGTTTTACCTGCTCCGGTCTATGAGTTTCAACACTGTCGGCTCAGGAAGTAGGTGTTGGAAGGGAGTTTAGGAACATAATCACCCCCTTCCTGGCCTTTAGTTATTCCCTTTATCAATCATGCCGGGATGGGTGGCACCCTAACCTGACGGATCAGGCTAGGGACGCTGTCGGTTCCAGGATAGAACGGTCACGCCCCCCGATCAGACCCACCCAGGATTTCCCGTGAGCGCCTGTACCAGTCCTAGCCAGCTGATGGTCGCTATGGCATACCTTACGCTGTCTGTGCTCTGGACGTAATCTGACTCACCGACCCCATCGATTGGAAGGGGATTATGTGGGTAAGACTATCGTCATGCAGCGGGTGGCTCTCCTACTACCACCTGATGCAATCTCCGGGTAAGAAAGCAACTTCGGAGGGAACCAGCTACTAGATGGTTCGATTAGTCTTTCGCCCCTATACCCAGGTCTGACGACCGGTTTGCCACCAGAGTTTCCTCTGGCTTCACCCTGGCCAGCCATAGTTCACCATCTTTCGGGTACCGTCCCGTGCGCTCTCGCTCCACCTTCCCGACGCTGCGGGCGAGACGGGCCGGTGGTGCGCGGGGATCCCACCCGAGCGGGCCCACACCCGCCTTCACCTTCGTTGTACCTCGGGGGATCTCTCGCACCCTCCAACTCGTGCGCGTCAGACTCCTTGGTCCGTGTTTCAAGAAGGGTCTGGTGGGTGGCCAGGGATGGGGTGGCTCACTGGCTTACCTAGTATATGGAGGTATATGGGCTTTTGGGGTGTGGTAAAAAGTAGGGTGGGGGATGCATTGTTGGCTGACCTACCTTGTCCCTTGGGGGTTCTCCTCCGAGGGAGGTGGTGGGTGAGCAGCCCTACGCCCAGTCCGGTGGGGGCGAGGTCAGCTGGCACAGCCCCGTCGGTCGGCCTCGTCAACAATGCGGGTGAGGTGTAAGATGTACATAGGTCTTTGAGGAGTGGTCAGGAGTGTGGTGGGGGATGCATTTTTGCTGACCTACCTTGTCCCCTTGGGGGTTCTCCTCCGAGGGATGTGGTGAGTGAGCGGCCCTACGCCCAGTCCGGTGGGGGTGAGGTCAGCTGACGCAGTCCCGTCGGTCGGCCTTGTCAACAATGCGGGTGAGGTATATAGATGTACATAGGTCTTCGAGGAGCGGTTCACAGTAGGGTGGGGATGCATTGTTTGCTGACCTACCTTGTCCCCTTGGGGGTTTCTCCTGGGGATAGGGTAGGTGAGTGGCCCTATGCCCAGTCCGGAGGGGGTGAGGTCTGCTGGCGCAGCCCCGTCGGTCGGCCTCGTCAACAATGCGGGTGATTGGAATGAGTTCCCTCTGGGGTTTTGTTTACGGGGACATGCTTACTACATACATACCATTCGTTTGAAACATTGGCTGACAACATTTGTTTCCAAACGTGGTGGTGCTATCATGGATCGTGAAGAACATATCAGAAAGTTGGTCCGGGTCCTTTTCCGGTTTCTAAAAACCAAACACCATCTGACGGAGACGTAAAGGGACTGGCCCAAGAATAGGGCGGCAGGATGGCTGGAACAGCTGGTAAGAGCGGCACAGCCTACGGAGGGTACTGCACTAATGGTGTCGGGTAATGCCAGGAACTGGCTGGGAACCAGCCGGCAAATCCTGGCGGAGCACTACAAGGATACCTTGAGGGGTCTGCATAGGGAGCCGGAGACTCTGGACCTATCAGAGGCAGAGAGAGCCTGGGAGGTGGCTAAAAGGTGGCTCGGGAGGGGATGGTGCAGAGGGCCGAGGCAGAAATACAGGCTCTGGTGAAGGCCAGGGGGGACCGGCTGAGGCCGGGGTCTCGGGGATGGAAACCACGACAGCTGGGGAGAGTGAGGCCGAGGCGGCACTAAAAAAAAAACTGAGATAGGAGCTGAGACATGAGCTCAGGGCCGAAATTGCGGACCAGGTGCGGTCCTAGGTCAGGGCTGAGTTGCTGGGGGCACAGGCACTATTTCCCCAGCGTACAAGGAAACAACAGGCTCCCTCAAAGCGGAGCAATTTGGCCAGCATTGAGGCACCGGGGACGGTGAACCCAGTTCAGCCCCAAGGGGAACCCAACACAGGGGGAAATTCACCCCAAGTGGAGGCGAAAATGGTGGGTCAGGAGCCTCAGGCTGAGGATGCCAGAGCAAGGAGGGGCCCAAAAGTGGAGGAAGAGTTGGACTGGGAAGCTCTGTTGGGCGACTCATGGGAGGAGGGGGACAGGGAATCGGGGGACAAGAGGAGGGGAGATGAGGAGCAGCCGGGCCCAAGTAAGACGGGGGCGAAGAAAAGGGCCGAGGGGTCGCCAGACGAAACCCGATTTTGTAATGGCCCAGACAGGGGCGCCTAACCAGAGTCTGCACATCAGAATGGACCACCAGGGCAATAAGAAGGCCAATTGGGTCCTGAACCCCCGAGACCTATTCTGATCCAGGGGGAATCTAACATTGACAGGGTCACAGACCTGGGGGACAACCAAACACATCTTATGGATGTTGAAGCACCACACACCAACGTGCCCAGGCACCCAGGTGGTAATTCTAGCAGTAGGGATTAACGATAGGGGGACAAGGGCGACTTTATCCCTCCGCAAAATGGTCACAGGGACCTTCTCTCACTGCACTGTTTCGCCGATTATGTTCATAGTGTTTTTTTATATCTTTAATTCAGTAAATTGCGTGGATGTGCATTTTGTGCCCGAGCGTTTGTGCACTTACGTACAGCGGGCACAATTTGGGGACTTCAGGTCTGAGGCGTCATGTTTGTACTGTTTTGAAAGGCCAAAATTCTCTGACATTTATGTCAAATCAATCAAAAGTGCCAAGTGCACTTTAGGATGCAACAACTACAAAATGTGTTGACTTTGTCTGTGCCAACATAAAACCTTATGGCACCGTTTCCGGCCAAGGTTTTATTAAATTAACCCAACACCTTGCAGACACAGCAGCCAAGATTGGAAAATTCAATGTGATGGATATTGGAATTGACAGGGAGCCCCGTTCGATGCAGGTATTTCAAAGACTGGGGAAAACATTTGTGCGTTTTTATTTCGAAATCTCAGAGTTTTTGGAATAGATTGTTCACAGACAAAAAAAAATGTCTTTGTCACAGATAGAGGAGCGAACATGGTGGCCGCTCTACGTGGCTCAATGTCATTCCTTCACATGCATTCTCTTCCAGTGTGATGGATAAAACACCCGAAATTGATCGCCTTCTGAAAGACGTGAAAAAACTAGTCACCTATTTCAAACATTCCGGTCTTCAAGCCAAACTGAGTAAGTCTTTAAAGCAGTCAGTGGAGACGAGGTGGAATTCAAATTTTGAAATGCTAGATTCTGTGCTTCAACAGTATGATGACATTGCAACAATCCTGTTGGAAAATAAACAGTATGACGAAGTAGGGTGCATTAACAAGAACACACTTAAAACCCTTGTGACATTTTTGAAGCCGTTCAAAGATGCAACCAATGACTTGGAGTCGGACACTACGGCCTTAAGTGGGTCTCTAGTTCTGCCGCGGTCCGTAAGACTAAGAAACCACTGCAATGCAGCCGTGGCTGACTGCCTTCTCACTGATATTGTATCGAGTTGTGTGCAACGTTTGGATGAACTAATGTTCCCGAACAGTTTGGCACTAAATGGAGTTCACATGCTTTATAAAACAGCGACATTCCTTACACCTATATGAATATTAGGAAGAACGTTTTATAAGGTCAAATGCATTTTGGTTTGGCCACGTAGGAAATTCAGGTTTATTATTTATTATACTTTATTGGTCTATTTGTAAAACTTTTATTTCTAATTGGACCTAAATGTAGGCTATGTTTTATAAAACGGTTGTGCAAAATGCATATTTCACTAAAGACAAACTAATAGCATAAAAACTGTAATTTTGTTGATTTGGTTTTTATTTCTTAATGTGGAACAAGTGGGAAAACACAATATCAATAGATATGCGTGAAAAAAATGGACATAAAGTTAACTTTTTATAGCGGACTGGTGGATCTAAATTTATATTTTATAAAACTTGCAAAACACATATTTTAAAGACAATCGCATATTGAAACCGTAATTCTATGTTTATTTCTTAATATGAAACAAGTGGAAAATACAATAATATAGGCTACGGATTGGCCATATAATTAAAAGGAAAAAAATCAACCCATTTGAAAAAAATCTAAAACCTGATCTAGCACAGCTTCAGGAAACAAAACTGTCTGAAACTGAACATTCGAAGCTTAGAAGAGACTGTGTAGGTCCATTTCTCCTTGTACTCACAGAATTAAAAAGTTTTTAATTAATTTAATTGCCATTCTTATAAATAAATATCTACCTTTTAGTCTGAAACAAAGAATCTGATCCTGATGGGAGATTTATTTTGATTACAGGTTCAAATTTCAAACATCATATAACTTTTTAATCTCTACGAACCAATTTTTGATTCACCTAACTTCATATCACGTATGATTTTATTGTTCAATTATCATTGTAAAGGTGACATTGTATAATGAACGCTTCTCTGGATAAATCCTCCTCTGCAAATGTATCAAATCATCTAATACAGATACAGATACAGGCTTGATAGACATATGGCGCCATTAAAATTCTAAAATGAGAGACTACACATTTTATTCACTCCCACATAATTCATATTCTAGACTTGATTCTTTTTTTATCCTTAAACAATTTCTGCATGCTGTTCAATCCTGCCGTATTGACCCTATTGTTTTATCAGATCACGCTGCAGTACACTTGCGGATTGACCTGCTTTCAGTATCCCTTGAACCGCTACTGGAGGTTTGACACATCTCTTCTTAATAATGACCCTTTCTGCACTTTTGTTTCTGATAGTTTATCTCAATATTGGATTGATAACAGAGGCTCTCCAGTGTCTGCAGCTATGATTTGGGATGCAGCAAAAGCTACTTTAAGTGGTCATCTTAAGGTCCTCCCACTTAAAAAAAGCCATAAGGGCCTCCCACTTATCCTACACCCCTCATGTCTCTTCACGGTGCCAGACTAGAGTCAAGCTCAACAGGGTCTTCTTTCCCCGCTGATTCCGCCAAGCCCGTTCCCTTGGCTGTGGTTTCGCTAGATAGCAGGTAGGGACAGTGGGAATCTCGTTCATCCATTCATGCGCGTCACTAATTAGATGACGAGGCATTTCGCTATTTATCGCATGTTATCAACTGGACGGCCGTCCAGTTGAGGCGCTGCCTCAGTGCGCTGTAGCTTAGTCGGAATCTGGCATATCTCCATTCTTGTAAGGAACAGTTTCATAATGCATGCAACTTAGTTTCCCCTCATGTAAGTGTCGCATATGTTTATAGAACCTTGTATGGTGCATAGGCACAGGTCCATGATGTCTCTTGTGGATAGCCCCAGGCGTCTTAAGCCTCTTCCTGATGGCCCCTACATTATTCCTCTACTTGAAAGTACCACCGGCAAGTGGTCAATCCCCATCTCCGACCCCCACCAGGCCTTCATTACTTCATGGCTGTCCTTGCTTCCGTATTTCCAGATTTTTAGGTCCCAGGACTCCCTCATTCGTAGACCAGATACCACTGTGATGTCCATCACCACCAGCCTTTCAGTGCGGTGGACAATGATATCCGGCTTGATATGGGATCTGAGGTGCGGGATGATCGGCTCGATAGATGTTGTGAGCTCGTGGCGATGTAATTTTTGCACACGAGTCTCATGACCCTGTTATGTCGTGCGCACCTCACATCATGCGTCCTGGCGCAGCGCTGAAGGATGTGGTTAAGGGTCTCGATATCTTGACACCCACCCCTACATTTCCTATCGTCCCCAGGGGTGGATCTCCCCCTGGACGCTCTAGCTTTCGTCGACAGGGTCCCTCCGCGGAGCTGTATCCCCCGAATAAAGAGTCTCGGAAAGACTCTATCCGGCTGGCACAGCCACATGTGGCTCCCCTCGTCAATGTCCACTTCTCCCAGTTCTCTACCGTCCATTGATGAAAACAACTATTTGGCCCACTCACTCTTAGCGTCCGTTGATGACAGAACCAAGGCCTTCCCCGCTCGAATTGGGATCTCAGTCCTTTTAAGGATTACTTTGAAAGCCTTAGTCTGCGTGACAGCCAGGATGAGGCTGTCCACGCCATTCAGGAGCTTGAGGAATCTGTTCTTCTGGGCCAGAGGGATGTTCGATTGCAGGCTCGGGATGTTAAGTCCGCCCTGCTTAGATGTAGTGTGTAGCAGCCCCAGAGAGGTGTCTTTTGGGAGGCGCAGCCATAACCTTATCGCTCTCCTGATCATGAGGTCCATTTTTCTCAAGGTGTTACGGTGGGCATCCCCTAGCACCAGCCCGTGGATCAATTTTGGGATTAGAAAGTCCCTTAGAATGGTGAGGCGCTGTTGCGGCTTTAGAGGGGCGGCTTTTAGTTCGTCCAGCATCCTCCCCAATTCGTCAGTCCTTTTTGGTGTCACTCTCCCTTTCCAGCTGAATGACAGACCCAGATATTCCTGTGTGTCAGCAATCCCCAGAGGCGCGATCAGGCCCGCTCCCGAGTTGTAATTTGTGGGCATGATCTTTATGGTTTTGCTCTTGCCATCTTTTTCTATCGTTATGGCAGCCGATTTCCCGGGCATTGAGGCTCATGCCACTGCTTTCCAGAGCGGCGGTAAGACCGTCCAGTTTGGCCTGGAGTTCGGGTGCCGAATTGGCCATCAGAATCATGTCATCAGCATAGATGATGGAGTGAAGATGGTGGGACTCCAGGGTTATCCCTATGTTCCTGATGGCCGCGGAGATGGGCTTCTCCATCGCCAGGATGAAAAGGAGCGGCGAGAGTGGATTGCCCTGCCTGACTCCCCGTCCAGATCGGATGCTGAGCGAGTCTACCACCGACACCGACTTCTGTAGAACATTGCCTATGTAGTGTAGCATGGGGAGCGGTAGCCCCGCCTGCTCGGCAGCATCCCCCAGGGCTTCGTGTGTCACGGTATCGAATGCCTTCGAGAGGTCTAGGAAAGCCAGAGCCAGCGGTTTCAGTTTGTCATGGCTATTCCTAAGGACGGCGTGTAGGACCGTGCTTGCTTCAAGGGATCCATCTTTTTGTAGGAAGGCGAACTGGGTAGCGGAGAAGACTAGTTGGTCCCTCATCCGCCGGGCCAGAATCTTATGAAGAGCCCGCGTCAGAATGGGTGTGATTGCATGTGGCCGGAAGTCGCTATGTTCCACTGGTGATTGTATTTTTGGGATAAGTGTGATTAGGAGTGTGATCCGTTAGGAGAATGAGGTTCATCAGACTTGCCAGTGAGGGGAGGTGCCAGGCCATCAGGTTGTTCGCTGATACCTTGTCCATCCCTACAGCAGAGTTGGTTAGAGACTTCAGGCTTCCTCGCAGTTCATCCACCCCAATCGGGTCTAGTAAAGCCCAGTGTTGTTCTCCCACCACCCTTCCACTGATCTTGGCAGGGGGGCCCTTCTCGGCGATAATAGTTGCCCAGAATTCCGCCAGGCCCGGTAGCGCTCGCGGAGGTCCGGGCGATGCCTCTCTCCAGCTCCCGTTAAGCACAGCCGTGGCCGCGTCCTTACGGCTGATGTTCATTAGTCGCTGGATTGAGGCATATTGTCTCCGTCTAAGCTCCCTTGGTCTTTCCTGGGGGTGTTCTTTCACAGGCCTGGGTTCCTTTCGCTGCCAGATTAGCGGAAAGATTTGTGCCACCTGTTCCTCCACCGCCCTGGCACCTTCGCTAACGGTGATCCTGTTTTCCCACAGGCTATGGGTTATCTCCCTTAAACAGGTTGCTTGGGTAGGGGGTTGTCTCAGATCTCTAAGGATAATGTCAGTCATCCTTAGCCTCCACATCACATAAGGATCTTGGTTCATGGACGCTGCGAGGCTAGATCGTGCCATCAGGTTTGGTGTAGGGGTCGGTAGCCGGATGGGTGGCGGTGGGCTTAGCAGGGTGGGGTGTGATGGGCTTGTGGGTGGATTCCATCCGATCTTCGCAAGCCTTTTCTTGATGGCATCGGCGGTCCGGTGATGAAGGGTAGCATTCATCAGAGATACCAGATCTTTTTTAGTCATTCCCACCTTCCAAATTGAGTTAGCGGTAGCACGAAGAAGGACCTCCTCATCATGGGACCATTTCATCCCAGCAGTTCGGTGGATTGGCGCTTGGGGGACTGAAGGACTGGTTTCTTCCGGTGGGGGGGGCTCTTCCGTGGGTGGGGGCTTGTTTACATGTTTATATAGGGCACACTTCGTCATCCCGTCTTGCCACGTCCGGTTTGCCGATCCAACCAGCAGGGTGTCTTCACTTGATGTCCACATCTGTCTTCTGCTTGCTTTGGTGGCTATTCTTTCCTCATTCACTTCTCGGGAGTGTCGGTGGTGCCGGTGCATTCCTAGGCCTCTCTACGAGGGTAGGGTTCTTCCACATTCCGGACATCTCCATTTTGGGTTAGTGTCAGTTGCAGCTCCAGATTCCGAATCTAAATTGTTGCTGTTCACCCCAGAGAGTCATAGTTACTCCCGCCGCGATGTGATTTCTGCCCAGTGCTCTGAATGTCGGCAAGTCAGATAAGAGAGTCATAGTGCTTCCTTGAATTTCTTCACTTTGACATTCAGAACACTGGGCAGAAATCACATCGCGTAAACACCCCCCGCAGGCCGTCGCAATGCTTTGTTTTAATTAAACAGTCGGATTTCCCTGGTCCGCACCAGTTCTAAGCCGGCCGGTAGGGCGCCCCCTTGCGTGGGTCCGGACGAGGGACCCGACGCGGGCCGTAGCCGGGGCGGTCCGCGCGGGGTGATGGCAGGCGAGGGGGCCGGGTTTCGCGGGGATCAACAGGAGCGCCCGGGGCAGCCGCTCCGCCAGCCGCGGCCCGGGCCCGCTTCGCGCCTCGGCCCGACCGACCCGGCCCTTAGAGCCAATCCTTATCCCGAAGTTACGGATCTGACTTGCCGACTTCCCTTACATGCCAGTGGTGGACTCCACCGGCCACTGGCTCTCGCACCCGACCAAGCAAGAAATCCACAGGCAGTCTAGGCTCTTGCCCAAACATAAAAAAATAAGGACTCTCCCCGGTGGCTTGATGGGGGGTGGTATTATAACAAAATACCACCTAGGACAAACAAGAGGCCCAATCCCTCTTGCTTCCAGTGGGCAAAGTGCGCAACAGATTGTGCAGGGTACGGTTAAACAGTTCGCACTGGCCGTTACCAGCTGGAAAGTATGTGGTAGTACGGGACTTACCCACCTGGTAAAGGGTACACAACTGCTGGATAAGACTGCTGGATGGATAAGATGGGATTCAAAGTTACGTCCCTGGTCCGAATGAATACGGCCAGGGACCCCAAACTTAAAGAACCATTCGTCCACCAGGACACGAGCCACAGTCGCCGCCTGCTGGTCCCGATTACTAAAGATGTCTGTCATTATTAACACATTTTCGTGCCCCGAACGAGAAGGCTCTAGGACCGTAAAATCGATGGCCACTATCTCATTTGGACAGGAAGCCAACAGGTGAGCCATGTAGCTTCTGGTGACTGGTGCAGCCTCTTTGGCTTGCTGACACCGCTCACATTGCTGTATCCAATGGGCTAAATCGACCGACATTCCAGGCCAGTAGCACCGCTGTCGTATCAGTTCCAAGGTGCGCTCAGTGCCTTGGTGCCCATGACACTAATGCAATTTGGTCAGAACTTCAGTCTGTAACACAACAGGCAGCACCAACTGCTACACCTTTGCACCACCATCAGGACTACAAACCCGTCGATATAATAGGCCCCCCAGTTCCTCCAACCGCTCCCATTGCCAGAGTAACACCAACACTGGCTTGGTTAACTGTCGTCGTTCTTGGGGCCCTGGGCCTTGCCCTTGGCGCCAAAACTTAAAAGCTGTACTGATAATGGGATCCTCCTCCTATGATCGCGCCAACTCTAGATCCCTAGATCGATTTGGCATCGCCTGCATGGCCCTCACAGTGGTGGAGCCTGCCTGATCCACCACTCCAGCCCGCCTAAGCAGTTCAGGAACTAAGAACAAGAACAAACTCCCTGAATGCTTTGCGATGTAAACAAAGATGGCGGCGCCCGCAAATGAATGATTGTAAACACGAGAGAAACATTTGTTTATTAACTATTGGGAAATGCTCTTCTTTGAGCGAGCTGTGAGGTGGAACCATATATATTTTAACATCATGGACCGTTCGTGTTGTTGTCAGGAAATCGAAGAGCCTGAAAAGGTTAGTATGATTTGATATTTCATTGGTCTTTGTCCTAAATGTGTAGTGGAAAGTTTCTTTATTTAAATCATTGGGAACTATTTAAACAAGGTTTGAGTATTTATATTTTTCACATGATATCTTTCAGTGAGAAGGCCCGGGGAAAACAGACCAGGGCAAAGCAGATGAAGATGAGTATATTTCCATTTGCATCTTGGCCAAATAACCTTTAAGTGTGTTTAAATGTAGGATTTGAATGGCAAAGAAAGTTTATTTATATAGCACATCTCACACAGAAGGGCAATTCAAAGTGGTTTACATAAAATGATGGACAAACATAAATAAGACATATATTTAAAATGCAAAAGATTTAAGATGTAACTAGATTTGAACAAACAATAAAACACAAAGAACATTCATAAGAAAATGTGAGTGTACAATGACCTATGAATCTATCTTTAATAGACAGTTTTGTGCAATGTTATTGTATTTGTTTGTTATGTTTGTAATATGTCTACACACCCCTTACGTCAATTTACCATGGTTTTACTACGGATGAAATTGAAAAAAATGATGGCTACTACACTTGTGCCACAAAAAAACTTTGGTTAATTTTAGTAAGAGCACGTCTTTCGTTTTGCTTAAAATCTTAATAGCTCTGACTCACCAAGCGTCTGCATGGGTCTTTTGTTTATCTTAAAATCTTAATAGCCCAGATTCACAAGTGAGAAATGACCCATAAAGGCTGCAGATGCGTCTTCATGGGTCTTTTGTTTAGCTTAAAATCTTAATAGCTCTGACTCACCATAACTGCTGCAGATGTGTCTTCATGGGTCTTAAGTTTTGCTTAAAATCTTAATAGCCCAGATTCACAAGTGAGAAATGACCCATAACGGCTGCAGATGCGTCTGCATGGGTCTTTTGTTCTGCTTAATAGCTGCTGAATGACCCACCGCTGCAACACAAACTCTAGGTTAGTTTTGAACACATTGAACATTACATTTAATGTGCTGTCATGTCCAGGATTGCATACAGTTTTGCTGTTTGTTCACTAACCACATTTGGGTATCTGATATATGCATGAATAACAACATAACAAATACAGTAAGCTAATACAAAACTGTCTATAAAAGAAAGATTCTTAGCTCATGTTATGGAAGAGCATTTCCTAATAAATAAATAAACAAACGTTTAAACTGTTTTACTCTGTTTGTTTAGAGCAAGAGTTTTTAAATTGCATAAATAAATAATGTGTGATATTCTTCTTTTTTTCAGGGGTCTGTCCATATTAGTAATCTTTTGCAGTGATTGCTTATAAAAAATCACCTCATCTTTTAAGGAACATACAAAAGAACATTCATATTTGTGTTGTATCTTATTTGGTCTTAAACTGAGGCTAATGCACTCACTTGGTTTGATATAATAGTGAATAAATAAACAAAAATAAATTCACCAATGTTTTATAAATACATTTAACTTATTTTTAAAACATGTTTGAAACTGAAATTACTGATTAAACCCCACCCCATTTTAGACCCTCCCTCTCAGGTAGGTGGGCGGGACTTTCAGGTATTTTTTCATAAATAGGGAGACCCCACAAGGGCATTTACCCACTTTCTGCTCGAGCATACAACGTGGAATTCATTTGCTGAAGTTTTTGGAAAACCTACTTGATTCTACAATGGCTTCTCAAAGGTAAGTTGACAAGATTTGTATTGCATTTTTGTCTTGTTTTCTAGCAAAAATAAATAAAAGCTTAAAGTTTAAAATGGGTGAAAGCTCCAAACTTAGTTTTTTTCTGTCAAGATAAAGCTTTGTCAATGTTTAATGTTCATTTATCTTTGATAAAAAAACTTCTGGCAGTCAACATTATTGTCTACAGAGATGTTTAACAGTGTAAGTTTGTATGATTTGAATGCATTTATTAAAGAGACATTAGTCAGTCCTAAGTTTATCTAACTGACTAATGTCTCCATTCAGCAGCAGCTGTAGCTTCATTCACCTTTGCATGTGTACAAAACCATCTCTCAGAATAAGATTTGAATTAAGTGTTCTTTTGTTGTTGTTTTGTGTAGTACGAATGTTCATAAAAGGCACTTCCTCGTCTGCCCAATATGCTAGAAGGGCCAAGCCACCCTGTCGGTTCACCTGCGCAGGGTGTGCATGAAAATGCAACACCGGAGGCCATCGCTAAGGTGGTGGAGAAGGCCAAGGCCAATTCTCTTGAGGTTTGCAGACTGGCGTATTCTTCAGATATGGACACTTGGCCAAGATCATGATGGACTCATGTCCCATCGACAGGTTGGTGAAGCAAAATGTGCTGTCTTGCTTTTTCTTTGTGTGATTTCCAGGAGCTGTGAATTTACCTTTCTGTTTTAATTCTCTCTAAAAGGTTGATTGAGGAATTGGAGCGTCGCCATATGGTGGTGACAGATATTCCTCCAGCACTGGCAGTGGCACCAATGCCTTCAACCGGCACGACTCCACAGCCAGCCACTGTCGTCACGACCCCAGAACCACCAGCTGTGGTGGAGACCGAGGAGGCTGACCCTCTGAGGTGGGCAGTGACAGCAGCGGCGAGACCTTTCAGATGTGAGAATACAGCTCTTTGTTTTGTTTTGGTCATAGTCTAACATGCAGAGGAAGAATCAGGCGAGGTAGCTGATGGCAGAGAAGGGACTGTATCAGAAACACTCCCTAGATCATCCGCTCCTGAGAGACTTTGCCACGTACCTGGAGAAAGACCTCCAGAATGAACATTTCAAGCAGGAGGTGAGAATATCATTTGAAAGTGTGTTTTTTTTTTTTTTACTTGCAAAAAGTCTCATCTGTGTGTTTAATGTTAAATGCTTTTCCTACTTTTCAGGTAGAAAATGTGGCTAGATTTCTCCACTTCATGGACCCACAACAGCCGTGTGAGGAACAGGGAGAACGTTGTTTGTGAGGAACAGGGAGAAATCAAAGCTGTTTCTGCGTGAGCTCACTGAGGCCAAGTTGACCAAGCAGACCCAGCTCAACTACCTCAAGAGCACAAAAAGGTTAGTATGATTTGATGTTTTTTAACATATGGACACTTCATTGGTCTCAAATGCGTGTCATGACTTTAAACGCTTGTCATTCTTGCTCCAGATTTCTCCAGTACCACACGGTCGACACGGACCTCATGCACAGCGACGAACAGCTGCACAAAGAATGCAAACAATTCATTGAATACATCGGGTCCTTGCTGGCCCACTTCGAAACAGCTTGTCTGCAAGGAAATCGTCCAGAAGCGGTAAATTTAATCCTATGAAGCAATTTGTTCAGATCACATAACAAATATGCTTGAGCAAGTTATTTAATACAACTTTATCTTTTTTAAAAGGCACGATTTGCTGATGAAGCCAGAGCAGCTCACACCAAGGGACTGCTGGGCTGTGCTGGAGAAGGCTAAGAGAGACTTCCTTACGGTCATTGCTAAGGTGTTCCCGGAGAGAGCGTTTGAGGAAACACTGGCTATGTCAAGAGTGCACCCTGGTGCTCTATTACTTGGAGGCTGTGGTTATTCTCAAGCATCTCCAGCGGCCAGGAGTGGTCGAGCACATGACGGTGAGTATTATTGCAGTATCTTCATTGTGTTCCTGTCCCTTTTTTACTCTGTTTAACCAGTGTTGTATTCTTGTTTGGTGTAGGTGGAAGAGCAGAACGGCGAATCCCAATGCGGACGGGGCTGTTATTGACGTAAAAGAACATAAAACATCAGCTCAACAAGTGGCAACATTTGTTCTGTCAGCCGAGGAGGAGAGCGTAAGTTCATCAGATCATGTACGTTGTCTTTATCTACCAGAAAAAAACAGAACTTGATCTTCATTCTTTTTTTTCTTCTGCCAACAGTGGTTTGGTGCTTACTATGATGAGATCAGGCCAGAACTCCTCAGCGGCAAAACAAGGAAGAGGACATGGGATGAGGCAGAAGCACTAGATCGCTTCTTCATTTCCAGCACAGGGATTCCGATCTACAACGCCTCCAATGACATCAACCGGCTTCACGAGAAGTAAGTTGACCATCGTGTCCTCTCTACTTACTTCTCTTATTTCAGGTCCTGTAATAAGTTGTTTACATATTTCTATTTAGATATGGAGTGAAGCCGGTCACCAGTCAGATGGCGAGGAAGGTGTTTGAGACTGCCGCAAAATCTCTCGATGACTCAGAAAGGGGTTTCGTGGCAGATAACCTCACACACTCGACCGCCACAGCAGACAAGCATTACCGCATGAAGACACAGACGAATGTGGTTTTGGCTCAGAAACTGCTCGGCCAGCTGGCTGGTGAATCTGGGTAAGCATGGTTGTATCCTCTCAACACAACTGAAAAAACTGCATGTTGTTATCGTTATTCTCATATATATGTCTATTGTTTTTGTTAGATCTGAACAGGCTGGAAAAGCTCCGCCCCCCCCTTCTTCCGGCTGAGAGCACGCATGCCATCGAGGAGAAGATCGACGTGCAGAAGGCGTACGACACATCCAGTGATATTGGACGGGGAAGTGCCCGACAGGAACCTGCGCTCAGTGGCGTCTGTGACATTCCAGAGGCAGCTCTATGAGCGCTGGAACAAAGAACAGATGAGACTGCGAGTGCAATCTGTCATCTGTAAGCATTTTGTTTGATTTTGGAAAAAGTTTTACACCGCTGTGTATGATACTGAAGATTGTTAAGTACACTACAAGTAACAAAATTGTTCTTCGTTTTTGTTGCAGCACACTTTGGCCGGCGACTTCCAAAAGAAAAACATGTCATTAGTTGGATTGTGAGCCAGGGCTGGAAAAGCAACACCCCTTCCTACGCCCGCATCGTCAGTGACTGGAAGGCGCCGGCACCCGTCCGTGCTGTGATGGACTGCACGCACATCCGGAAACTCACCACCTCACAGAAGTGGAAAGGCCTGAATCCGACTGACAAGGATGTTGTCACAAAGCGTTCTTTCCAGTTCGGAGAGGTCATATGTGACTATCACGGACGTGTAGTCACGGCAAGTGAGGGCCAGAAAATCCAAACTGGCAAAGGGGAATCTGGAGCCTTGTTCTTTTACACAAACAGGAAGATGTGCCGATGTGCATAGACGCCAGCCGCTGCGAATGCCACCCCCGGCGGCCAGCCGTTCTGTCACCGCATTTGCCACTCTGGGAAGCACGCCAATATGCGTCCCAAGCTGTTTACAGTTCAGGAGGATGGGAAGGAGAAGGACATTATCTTGTTTATCTTGTTCTGGCAATCAGAAAGATCCAGTCAAACGAAGCACTCTTCGAAGCACAATCAAGCTATGATTACTGAGACAAGAAGTCCTACAGGGGAGAGGGTCTAGATCTCAACTGGGAATAGACGCGGACTTCTGGAACATCACACGGGCAACGCAAGTGTTTGTGAGTTGGCTTGCAAAACGATTGACAATTTGTCCAGCAAACTTGAATTTTTTTACTGATGAATTTCATGTTCATGTTTGTTATTGTTTCTTGTATGTATTTATACATGATATCTTGCTCCAGAATGAACATTTCAAGCAGGAGGTGAGAATATCATTTGAAAGTGTTTCTTTTTAACATTGCAAAAAGTCTCATCTGTGTGTTAATGTTAAATGATTTTCATTCTTTTCACGTAGAAAATGTCTCCATATTTCTACCCTCATGGACCCTCAACAGCCGTCCCTGTTGCTTGTGAGGAACAGGGAGAAATCAAAGCTGTTTCTTGTGAGTCAAAGTTGACCAAGCAGACTCGGCTCAAGTACCTCAAGAGGACGAAAAGGTTAGTATGATTTGACGTTTTTTTTATATATGGACACTTCATTGGTCTTAAATGCGTGTCATGAATTTAAACGCTTGTCATTCTTGTTCTAGATTTCTCCAGTACCACACGGACCTCATGCACAGCGACGAACAGCTGCACAAAGACTGCAAACACTTTATTGAATACATCGGGTCCTTGCTGGCCCACTTCGAACAGCTTGTCTGCAAGGAAATTGTCCAGAAGCGGTAAATGTAATCCATGAAGCAATTTGTTCAGATCACATAACAAATATGCATGAGCAAGTTATTTAATACAACTTTATCTTTTTTTTAAAGGCACGAAGCCAGAGCAGCTCACACCAAGGGACTGCTGGGCTGTGCTGGAGAAGGCTAAGAGAGACGTCCTTACGGTCATTGCTTAGGTGTTCCCGGAGAGAGCGTTTGAGGACACACTGGCTATGTCAGAGTGCACCCTCGACTAGTTGGAGATACTAGACTGCTTCTTCATTGTGATATGTCAGGTCAGGTCCTGTAATAATAAGTTGTTTACATATTTCTATTTAGATATGGAGTGAAGCCGGTCACCGGTTTTACTTCTCTAGTCTTCTCAATACAAATATGCTCACACCTGTCTTTTAATCTCTTGCAGTGAGGTACTGTGAGAGAGTTTGGAAGGGTCTTGTGATTCTGGCAAAGAACACGCACACTGATCTTACTGTCCGGCCGATGAGATCGGTGGGTGCCTGGAAAATACAATACAAAACAATTATATTTCAAGTATATATTTACAAACGAACATCTGTATGTTTAACATTTCAATGTCTGTCCTTGCAATTTATGACAAATAAAAAGAGATTTCAGTTAAACTGCTTCATGTCTAAAATTTGTATTCGCAATATTTTCAAACATTTTACCAAATAATAACACTTGAAGCATTTGTCACGAAGGAAAGGTCATGTTTATGGTCAAAGTGTATCCATCATTTCATATTCTTCTTCTTTCATATTCGTTTACCAAATGTGGTGAATACATTTCTTATTTGGCTTTGAAGGGTTATGTAGCTGCACTGATCCAATAAATAACGGCCACGAATCATACAGATGTCTTCTAGACTTTTATTTTGCTCTCTCTTTCCTTTGTCGATCCGAAGATGTCACGGTCTAAGAAAGACACCGTGAAAACTTCAAAATAAAGACATATACAACTTAAACACACCTCTTTTACAAACACAATCCCATAACAAATAGTCCAATTTGCCTCATTGTTACAATACAGAAGACGTTACATTACACGCATGAAAGCACATAAACTCAAACACAAAAAATTATGACATGAAACAAATATAAACAAATACCGTGTGCGCCTCTTGGACCATATGCAGAGATTATACGTTTTGAAGAAGCCGCACGTGTTACGACCTGTTTGCATCCATTGCTCTCTGACCCACAGTTCTTCTCTCCCTCTCTTAGTCATGTGACGCATTACGCATTATTAAAGGAACATTACATACAAAAAAGCTTTTCTTTTTTAAACACAATATAAACTATATATAATCAACAATTCTCTCTAAACATTGTATTTAAACCACTTTTCAAAAAACCTCAATGAACTTTACAAATGTTATCAATAAGCATTACAATATGTCTTCGGACATTTACACTCCCATCAAATTACTATGATTTATGATGAACTTCAATAAATGTTTGAATAAATCTAGTAATTTTCAAACCAAACATCAGAATTTAATTGCTTGTGCTTTTGCTTATCCATGTTCATGTTAATTTAATACTTCAAATTCCTTGCATTATTGCATTTAGAGATTACCACCACAATTTAGTTGTTTTCTACAAGCACAACCAATTTATGAATGGGACGTTCAAGAATAGAAAAATTATTGTTTTTGCCTTTGCCCTCTTTACTCAGCTTTCTATCTCCTAATTGTATTGTGACCTTTCGCACCAATCCATCTTCATCTGTACAAACATCAAGCACTCTTCCTAGTCTCCAGCCATTGCGTGGAATTCCGTCCTCTTGGAGAATGACAACATCTCCGATTTTTACATTTCGTTTTGCGGAATACCAGCGCTGTCTGAGTGCTATATTTGCCAAGTACTCCCTTTTCCATCTACCCCAAAATTGCTCTGTCAAGTACTGGACTCTACGCCACCTTTTTTGGAATAAAGGTCTTCTGCTTCAAATTTTCCTGGTGGTGGCAGCGGTACAGAAGCTTTCATGGTGAGCAAGTGGTTTGGGGTAAGAGGCTCTAGGCTCTTTGGGTCATTAATGGTATCAGTGGTGAGTGGACGGCAATTTATGATAGACATGGCTTCATAAAGGAATGTTCTTAAGGAAGCATCATCTAATCTGCCAGCACTTTGAGAGAGGACTCAATGTAAGACACTCCTAATTGTTCTGATCTGCCTTTCCCAAATACCCCCCATGTGACTGGCATCAGGTACATTGAATGAAAAGTCACATTGTTTTTGGGCTAAGTATGCAGTTAGTCTCTTTTTGTCCAACTCGTTAAGTGCCTTCGTCAGTTCATTCTTTGCCCCAATGAAATTTGTGCCTTGATCTGACCGGATCTCTCTTACAGCACCACGGATTGCTATAAAACATCGCAGAGCATTTATGAAAGCATCAGTAGTAAGGTCTTCCAGCATTTCCACATGAATTGCTCTAGAAGAGAGACAGGTGAATATGAGGCCATATCTCTTGTACTCTTTACGGCTTTGCTTGGTGTGAAATGGCCCGGAACAATCCATGCCACAGTAGGAAAACGGTGGAGAGGGATTAACACGGTTAGCAGGTAGATCTGCCATCTTCTGTGTTTCTGTGGCCCTGCTG
>VCII01000819.1:15000-16214 GCA_006030095.1 Triplophysa siluroides | reverse complement strand
CAATATCCAAAATGCCAGGGGTCAGCCCGTGGCGGGACTCCGGGCTCCCGTCCGGTGCGAAGCTTGCGATGCCACGTTTGGGACCAGGAGGGGATGTAGCACCCACGAGAGGCACGTCCACCCCGAATTGCGTAACCGGAAGCGAATTGCGACACTCGGCCCTAGGGAAGCGGTGGAGGTACGAACCATGCAGACCCAGTTGGACGGTGACCCGGGCGCTTCGACATGTTCAAAGCGCGCAACGGATAGATGTCTCTGTGGACGGAGTGATGCCGCTTGAGCTAGCGAGTTCATCGATCCCGTGGCAACACACCCGGTCGACCAGAGAGCGAGCTCAAAAGTACGATTCCGAGAGCTCGTTCGTGAAATGGTGGATGAGGTTGAGGGCGATGACGCGGAACACATACCGGTCCTAAAAGCTTGGCTTGAAGGCACTGACCAGTTACCTGCGCTGGTCATGGAGCAACCTCCTCGATGCTTCGGGGATTGTCCCGTGAAGCGAGAGATAACCCAGCACCCTCTCAAGGCAGGAGAGGTCGTGTTTCCCGTAGGTCGCGGTGTAGGCGCGGTAGGCGGCGTAAAGGCCAAGTTCGGAGGGAAGCCTACCGCAGATACCAAGACCTGTATCGTACTGACCCGGCCCGCCTGGCGGAGGAGATCTTGGATGGTGCGTGGGGCGACTAAGTGCCAAATCTCCCCCAAGTGGTATATCAGGCTTACAAGATCAAGTGGGAAGAACGGCGTTCTTCCTGCGGGCTGGGTCAATTCAGGGCGGGGGAACACGCGGACAACGAACACCTGGCTGGGCTTATTTCGGAAGAGGAGGTGAGGCTTAGCCTGAAACAAGTGGTCAATAAACCGCACCGGGTCCTGACGGTATACGTAAGCAGGACATTCTCGAATGGGATCCGGAGGGCGAGGCTCTCACACGTATGTTCAACATGTGGTGGGTAACGGTATTGTTCCCACGCGCCTGAAGAAGTGTCAATCGGTACTGCTACCCAAATCACCCGACCCAAGGTTGGCGATGGAGATCGGAAACTGGAGACCGATCACCATTGGGTCGGTGATTATAGGGTGTTCACTAGGATCCTGTCGAAGCGATTGGCTCTGGCCTGTCCGCTCCATCCTAGTCAAAGGGGGGTTCCGTCCCACTCCCGGATGTTCTGAAAACATCGAGGTCCTCCGGGGCTTGATCCGGCACTGCAAATCCG
>VCII01000819.1:0-10000 GCA_006030095.1 Triplophysa siluroides | reverse complement strand
CAGGGTAGCCCGAATGAGGCGGCGTTGGAAAGGTCTCGGCCCGGCCTTTCCAACGAGCCGTGCCTCGGGCCTCTGGGTCTTCGGGTTCGGGAGATAGGATTTTTCAACCCCGGAGCTACCGGGAGCTCTAGCTCCGGCTCCCGGGGTCGCAGAGACTCGTGGCCGGCGTCGCCGCAGAGTTCTCGTCGCTGCCTTTCCAGCGAGCCATGGCTCGTTTCTCTAAGTCTTTTAGAACCGGAGATACGGACCGGTGAATGTCGGCTGTTCGATCCGAAAAAAGCGCTTCTTCCCGGACGCTAAGTCAACAGCGTCCCGCGCGGTACTTTCTAGCGTTGATAGCTCCGGCCGCCTGGGTCGCAGCGGGACGGGGCAGGTGTCGTAGGAGAGCCCTCTCGCGGGACTTTCGAAAGAGCCAAGGCTCGTTTCTCTAAGTCTTTGAGAACCGGAGATAAGGACCGGTGAAAGTGGGTTTTTTCATCCGAAAAAAGCGCTTCATCCTCGGCTTGGCTTGCGAACACGTCCCCCTAAGCAACTTCTTCCAGCGTGGTCGTAGAGACTCGAGGCCGGTGTCGTTCGAAAGGTCTCGGCGGTGGCTTTCCAACGGGCCCTGGCTCGTCTCGCTGCGATGCCGGGGGCCGGAGTTACGGGCGGTCGAAGTCGGCGGGTCAGCCGCTTCGCCTTCCGGGAGCTCTAGCTCCGGTTCCAGGGTAGCCAGCGGGACGAATGAGGCGGCGTTGGAAAGGTCTCGGCCCGGCCTTTCCAACGAGCCGTGCCTCGGGCCTCTGGGTCTTCGGGTTCGGGAGATAGGATTTTTCAACCCCCGGAGCTACCGGGAGCTCTAGCTCCGGCTCCCGGGGTCGCAGAGACTCGTGGCCGGCGTCGCCGCAGAGGTCTCGTCGCTGCCTTTCCAGCGAGCGATGGCTCGTTTCTCTAAGTCATTGAGAACCGGAGATACGGACCGGTGAATGTCGGCTGTTCGATCCGAAAAAAGCGCTTCTTCCCGGACGCTAAGTCAACAGCGTCCCGCGCGGTACTTTCTAGCGTTGATAGCTCCGGCCGCCTGGGTCGCAGCGGGACGGGGCAGGTGTCTCCGGAAAGCCCTCTCGCGGGACTTTCGAAAGAGCCAAGGCTCGTTTCTCTGAGTCTTTTAGAAGAACGGACGGTGAAAGTGGGTTTTTCCATCCGAAAAAAGCGCTTCATCCTCGGCTTGGCTTGTGAACACGTCCCCCTAAGCAACTTCTTCCAGCACGGTCGTAGAGACTCGAGGCCGGCGTCGTTCGAAAGGTCTCGGCGGTGGCTTTCCAACGGGCCCTGGCTCGTCTCGCTGCGATGCCGGGGGCCGGAGTTACGGGCGGTCGAAGTCGGCGGGTCAGCCGCTTCGCCTTCCGGGAGCTCTAGCTCCGGTTCCCGGGTGGCCAGAGGGACGAATGAGGCGGCGTTGGAAAGGTCTCGGCCCGGCCTTTCCAACGAGCCGCGTCCCGGGCCTCTGGGTGTTCGGGTTCGGGAGATGGGATTTTTCAAACCCTTAGCTACCGGGAGCTCTAGCTCCGGCTCCCGGGAAGCCAGCGGCTCGAGTGAGGCGGCGTTGGAAAGGTCCCCGCCCGGCCTTTCCAACGAGCCGTGGCACGTTTCTCTAAGTCATTGAGAACCGGAGATACGGACCGGTGAATGTCGCCTTTTCGATCCGAAAAAAGTGTCTCCTGCTCGGCTTGGCCGGCGCCCCTGAGCCGCTTCGTGCACGGGTCTCGCCGAGCAGAGTCCAACTGGGCCGGGACTAACTGGGACTCTCTTAAGGTAAGCTGGAGGGCCGAGCAGAGTCGAGCAGAGCTCAACCGGACCGCAGCGAGTCGCCGCCGGGACCCGGCGGGAGTAGATGTGACTCTCTTAATGTAGGCGGGCGAGCAGCGGGGTCCAGACGGTGACCTTCCGGAGGCTCGAGCTCCGGAACGCGGCGACGCAGAGCCTCGAGGCCGGTGTCGTTCGAAAGGTCTCGGCGGTGGCTCTCGAACGAGGCCGGCGGCGACTCGCTGCGAGCCCGGGAACGGAGATACGGGCGGTCGAAGTCGGCGGGTCGGCCGCTTCGCCTTCCGGGAGCTCTAGCTCCGGTTCCCGGGTGGCCAGAGGGACGAATGAGGCGGCGTTGGAACGGTCTCGGCCCGGCCTTTCCAACGAGCCGTGTCTCGCTTCTCTGGGTCTTCGGGTTCGGGAGATAGGATTTTTCAACCCCCGGAGCTACCGGGAGCTCTAGCGCCGGCTGCCGGGGTCGCAGAGACTCGTGGCCGGCGTCGCCGCAGAGGTCTTGGCGCGGCCTTTCCAACGAGCCGTGGCTCGTTTCTCTAAGTCTTTGAGAACCGGAGATACGGACCGGTGAATGTCGCCCTTTCGATCCGAAAAAAGCGCATCCTTCTCGGCCTCGCCGTGGAGGCGAATCGGTCCGACTTCCATGTCCGAACGGCCATAAGGTTGCCGGACTGGTGTGGACTTAGAGGAAAATCGAAAAAAAAAAATTCTGGAGCTCCAGGAAAATCAGCTGTGATCGGCTGAATGTGTCCGGGTTTGGCGCACCCTCCCGGCCTCGGTCTCGGCCGAGGTCCGCTAAAAAATTTCGACTTCCATGTCCGAACGGCCAGAAGGTTCCCAGACAGGTATGGACTTAGAGGAAAATCGAAAAAAAAAAATTCTGGAGCTCCAGGAAAATCAGCTGTGATCGGCTGAATGTGTCCGGGTTTGGCGCACCCTCTCGGCCTTGGGTTCAGCCGAGGTCCGCTGAAAAATGTCGACTTCCATGTCCGAACGGCCATAAGGTTGCCGGACTGGTGTGGACTTAGAGGAAAATCGAAAAAAAAAAATTCTGGAGCTCCAGGAAAATCAGCTGTGATCGGCTGAATGTGTCCGGGTTTGGCGCACCCTCCCGGCCTCGGTCTCGGCCGAGGTCCGCTAAAAAATTTCGACTTCCATGTCCGAACGGCCAGAAGGTTCCCAGACAGGTATGGACTTAGAGGAAAATCGAAAAAAAAAAATTCTGGAGCTCCAGGAAAATCAGCTGTGATCGGCTGAATGTGTCCGGGTTTGGCGCACCCTCCCGGCCTCGGTCTCGGCCGAGGTCCGCTAAAAAATTTCGACTTCCATGTGCCAGAAGGTTCCCAGACAGGTATGGACTTAGAGGAAAATCGAAAAAAAAAAAAATCTGGAGCTCCAGGAAAATCAGCTGCGATCGGCCGAATGTATCCGGGTTTGGTGCACCCTCTCGGCCTGGGGAGCGGCGGAGGTCCGCTGAAGAGGTTTGGACTTCCATGTCCGAACGGCCATAAGGTTGCCGGACTGGTGTGGACTTAGAGGAAAATCGAAAAAAAAAAATTCTGGAGCTCCAGGAAAATCAGCTGTGATCGGCTGAATGTGTCCGGGTTTGGCGCACCCTCCCGGCCTCGGTCTCGGCCGAGGTCCGCTAAAAAATTTCGACTTCCATGTCCGAACGGCCAGAAGGTTCCCAGACAGGTATGGACTTAGAGGAAAATCGAAAAAAAAAAAAATCTGGAGCTCCAGGAAAATCAGCTGCGATCGGCCGAATGTATCCGGGTTTGGTGCACCCTCTCGGCCTGGGGAGCGGCGGAGGTCCGCTGAAGAGGTTTGGACTTCCATATCCGAACCTCCATAAGGTCGACAGACTGGGGGCATCAGGTATATAGGGGAGGGTGCCGGTGGGGTATGGACTTAGTGCAAAAACCGGAAAAAAAATCCTGGAGCTCCAGAAATTCAGCTGCGATCGGCTGAATGTGTCCGGGTTTGGTGGACCCTCTCGGCCTCGGTCTCGGCCGAGGTCCGCTGAAAAAAATTCGACTTCCATGTCCAAACGGCCATAAGGTTCCCAGACAGGTATGGACTTAGAGGAAAATCGAAAAAAAAAAATCTGGAGCTCCAGGAAATCAGCTGCGATCGGCTGAATGTATCCGGGTTTGGTGCACCCTCCCGGCCTCGGTCTCGGCCGAGGTCCGCTAAAAAATTTCGACTTCCATGTCCGAACGGCCAGAAGGTTCCCAGACAGGTATGGACTTAGAGGAAAATCGAAAAAAAAAAAAATCTGGAGCTCCAGGAAATCAGCTGCGATCGGCTGAATGTATCCGGGTTTGGTGCACCCTCTCGGCCTTGGGTTCAGCCGAGGTCCGCTGAAAAATGTCGACTTCCATGTCCGAACGGCCATAAGGTTGCCAGACTGGTGTGGACTTAGAGGAAAATCGAAAAAAAAAAATTCTGGAGCTCCAGGAAAATCAGCTGTGATCGGCTGAATGTGTCCGGGTTTGGCGCACCCTCTCGGCCTTGGGTTCAGCCGAGGTCCGCTGAAAAATTTCGACTTCCATGTCCGAACGGCCATAAGGTTGCCGGACTGGTGTGGACTTAGAGGAAAATCGAAAAAAAAAAATTCTGGAGCTCCAGGAAAATCAGCTGTGATCGGCTGAATGTGTCCGGGTTTGGCGCACCCTCCCGGCCTCGGTCTCGGCCGAGGTCCGCTAAAAAATTTCGACTTCCATGTCCGAACGGCCAGAAGGTTCCCAGACAGGTATGGACTTAGAGGAAAATCGAAAAAAAAAAAAATCTGGAGCTCCAGGAAAATCAGCTGCGATCGGCCGAATGTATCCGGGTTTGGTGCACCCTCTCGGCCTGGGGAGCGGCGGAGGTCCGCTGAAGAGGTTTGGACTTCCATATCCGAACCTCCATAAGGTCGACAGACTGGGGGCATCAGGTATATAGGGGAGGGTGCCGGTGGGGTATGGACTTAGTGCAAAAACCGGAAAAAAAATCCTGGAGCTCCAGAAATTCAGCTGCGATCGGCTGAATGTGTCCGGGTTTGGCGCACCCTCCCGGCCTCGGTCTCGGCCGAGGTCCGCTGAAAAATTTCGACTTCCATGTCCGAACGGCCATAAGGTTCCCAGACAGGTATGGACTTAGAGGAAAATCGAAAAAAAAAAAAATCTGGAGCTCCAGGAAAATCAGCTACCGCCGGCGGGTTTAGTCCGGGTTTGGTGGACCCTCTCGGCCTTGGGCTCGGCGGTGGTCCGCTGAAGAGGTCTGGACTTCCATGTCCGAACGGCCATAAGGTCGACAGACCGGTGTCAGCAGGTATATAGGAGAGAGGGTGCCGGTGGGGTATGGACTTAGTGCAAAAACCGGAAAAAAAATCCTGGAGCTCCAGAAATTCAGCTGCGATCGGCTGAATGTGTCCGGGTTTGGTGGACCCTCTCGGCCTCGGTCTCGGCCGAGGTCCGCTGAAAAAAATTCGACTTCCATGTCCAAACGGCCATAAGGTTCCCAGACAGGTATGGACTTAGAGGAAAATCGAAAAAAAAAAAAAATTCTGGAGCTCCAGGAAATCAGCTGCGATCGGCTGAATGTATCCGGGTTTGGTGCACCCTCTCGGCCTTGGGCACGGGCGGGTCTGAAGAGGTTTGGACTTCCATGACCGAACGGCCACAAGTTCCATGGACTGGTGATCCTCAGACCTATAAGAACACGGACTGAGAGCTCTCTGGAGCTTCTGAAAAATCAGCTGCGATTGGCTCAAACTAGCCGACAGGTGGTGACCTGAGCGGACTGGTGGTGAATGTTGTCCGCCATAGGCATCCAGGAGAACCGCGTCTGAACGGCCACAAGTTCCATGGACTGGTGATCCTCAGACCTATAAGAACACGGACTGAGAGCTCTCTGGAGCTTCTGAAAAATCAGCTGCGATTGGCTCAAACTAGCCGACAGGTGGTGACCTGAGCGGACTGGTGGTGGATGTTGTCCGCCATAGGCATCCCGGAGAACCGCGTCTGAACGGTCACAAGTTCCATGGACTGGTGATCCTCAGACCTATAAGAACACGGACTGAGAGCTCTCTGGAGCTTCTGAAAAATCAGCTGCGATTGGCTCAAACTAGCCGACAGGTGGTGACCTGAGCGGACTGGTGGTGAATGTTGTCCGCCATAGGCATCCAGGAGAACCGCGTCTGAACGGCCACAAGTTCCATGGACTGGTGATCCTCAGACCTATAAGAACACGGACTGAGAGCTCTCTGGAGCTTCTGAAAAATCAGCTGCGATTGGCTCAAACTAGCCGACAGGTGGTGACCTGAGCGGACTAGTGGTGGATGTTGTCCGCCATAGGCATCCCGGAGAACCGCGTCTGAACGGTCACAAGTTCCATGGACTGGTGATCCTCAGACCTATAAGAACACGGACTGAGAGCTCTCTGGAGCTTCTGGAAAATCAGCTGCGATTGGCTCAAACTAGCCGACAGGTGGTGACCTGATCGGACTAGTGGTGGATGTTGTCCGCCATAGGCATCCCGGAGAACCGCGTCTGAACGGTCACAAGTTCCATGGACTGGTGATCCTCAGACCTATAAGAACACGGACTGAGAGCTCTCTGGAGCTTCTGAAAAATCAGCTGCGATTGGCTCAAACTAGCCGACAGGTGGTGACCTGATCGGACTAGTGGTGGATGTTGTCCGCCATAGGCATCCCGGAGAACCGCGTCTGAACGGTCACAAGTACCATGGACTGGTGATCCTCAGACCTATAAGAAGACGGACTGAGAGCTCTCTGGAGCTTCTGGAAAATCAGCTACGATCGGTTCGATGTAGCTGTCAGGTGGTGATCTGACCGGACTCGCGGGCTGACTCGCTCCGCCGTGAGAATCCGAAGAACCGCGTCTGAACGGCCACGAGTCCCGTGGACTGGTGATCCTCAGACCTATAAGAACACGGACTGAGAGCTCTCTGGAGCTTCTGAAAAATCAGCTACGATCGGTTCGATGTAGCTGTCAGGTGGTGATCTGACCGGACTCGCGGGCTGACTCGCTCCGCCGTGAGAATCCGTAGAACCGCGTCTGAACGGTCACAAGTTCCATGGACTGGTGATCCTCAGACCTATAAGAAGACGGACTGAGAGCTCTCTGGAGCTTCTGTAAAATCAGCTACGATCGGTTCGATGTAGCTGTCAGGTGGTGATCTGACCGGACTCGCGGGCTGACTCGCTCCGCCGTGAGAATCCGAAGAACCGCGTCTGAACGGCCACGAGTCCCGTGGACTGGTGATCCTCAGACCTATAAGAACACGGACTGAGAGCTCTCTGGAGCTTCTGTAAAATCAGCTACGATCGGTTCTATGTAGCTGTCAGGTGGTGATCTGACCGGACTCGCGGGCTGACTCGCTCCGCCGTGAGAATCCGAAGAACCGCGTCTGAACGGTCACAAGTTCTACGGACTGGTGATCCTCAGACCTATAAGAAGACGGACTGAGAGCTCCCTGGAGCTTCTGGAAAATCAGCTACGATCGGTTCGATGTAGCTGTCAGGTGGTGATCTGACCGGACTCGCGGGCTGACTCGCTCCGCCGTGAGAATCCGAAGAACCGCGTCTGAACGGTCACAAGTTCTACGGACTGGTGATCCTCAGACCTATAAGAACACGGACTGAGAGCTCTCTGGAGCTTCTGGAAAATCAGCTACGATCGGTTCGATGTAGCTGTCAGGTGGTGATCTGACCGGACTCGCGGGCTGACTCGCCGCCGTGAGAATCCGAAAGAACCGCGTCTGAACGGTCACAAGTTCTACGGACTGGTGATCCTCAGACCTATAAGAACACGGACTGAGAGCTCTCTGGAGCTTCTGGAAAATCAGCTACGATCGGTTCGATGTAGCTGTCAGGTGGTGACCTGACCGGACTCGCGGGCTGACTCGCTCCGCCGTGAGAATCCGAAGAACCGAGTCTGAACGGCCACGAGTCCCGCGGACTGGTGATCCTCAGACCTATAAGAACACGGACCGAGCGAGCTCTCCGGAGCTCCCCCCGCTACCCGAAAGTCCACGGGTCAACGGCGGGGGTAAAACCGGGTCTTCGGACCAGGCACATCTGGTAGATCGGAAAACCACGAGCGCCAGGGGCAGGCCCCTGCCCGGTCCTCGCGACCGTCATGGGCAGTCGGATCCTCCCCGCTCAGCGCTTCGGCCTCCAGGGGAGCCCTCAGGGGCTCGCCCGAAACCCCTACCTGGGAGACTCAGACGACCGGTCTTTTCCAAAGCGTCCGCCACCGGCGGCCGTGCGGCGGGCGGCGGCCTGAGGGGGGAGACCCACCTCGGAGCTTTCGTCCGACCCCGGCCCGCGAAACGCCTTTCCGTGTTACGGCCCCTACAGGGCCACCCCTCCCCGCCTCAGAGGGAAGGACCCGCGCACGCGCCTATTAGCGGCCCCGCTCACCCCCCGCCCGTCGGGGGAGGCGAGACCCGCGACGAGGATGTCCGCGTCCCGGCCTCCCGGAGGCTACCTGGTTGATCCTGCCAGTAACATATGCTTGTCTCAAAGATTAAGCCATGCAGGTCTAAGTGCACACGGCCGGTACAGTGAAACTGCGAATGGCTCATTAAATCAGTTATGGTTCCTTTGATCGCTCCCAGTTACTTGGATAACTGTGGTAATTCCAGAGCTAATACATGCAAACGAGCGTTGACCCGGGTCTCCTCGCGGGGGCCCAGGGGATACGTGCATTTATCAGCCCCAAAACCCAACCGGGTCTGTCGCTCTCGGGCGGCGGGCCCGGTCTCTTTGGTGACTCAAGATAACCTCGGGCCGATCGCGCGCCCCCGCGGCGGCGACGACTCATTCGAATGTCTGACCTATCAACTTTCGATGGTACTCTAGGCGCCTACCATGGTGACCACAGGTGACGGGGAATCGGGGTTCGATTCCGGAGAGGGAGCCTGAGAAACGGCTACCACATCCAAGGAAGGCAGCAGGCGCGCAAATTACCCACTCCCGACTCGGTGAGGTAGTGACGAAAAATAACGACGCAGGTCTCTTTCGAGGCCCTGCGATCGGAATGAGCGTATCCTAAACCCATGGGCGAGGACCCATTGGAGGGCAAGTCTGGTGCCAGCAGCCGCGGTAATTCCAGCTCCAATAGCGTATATTAAAGTTGCTGCAGTTAAAAAGCTCGTAGTTGGACCTCGGGCGCGGGCCGGCGGACCGCCGCAAGGCGAGCTGCCGCCCGTCCCGAGCCCTGCCTCTCGGCGCCCCCCGGATGCCCTTGGTTGGGTGTCCGTCGCGGGGTCCGAAGCGTTTACTTTGAAAAAATTAGAGTGTTCAAAGCAGGCCGAGCGCCCGCCCGAATACCCCAGCTAGGAATAATGGAATAGGACTCCGGTTCTATTTTGTGGGTTTCACGAACCAGGGCCATGATTGAGAGGGACGGCCGGGGGCATTCGTATTGCGCCGCTAGAGGTGAAATTCTTGGACCGGCGCAAGACGGACGAGAGCGAAAGCATTTGCCAAGAACGTTTTCATTAATCAAGAACGAAAGTCGGAGGTTCGAAGACGATCAGATACCGTCGTAGTTCCGACCGTAAACGATGCCGACCCGCGATCCGGCGGCGTTATTCCCATGACCCGCCGGGCAGCGTGGGGGAAACCACGAGTCTTTGGGTTCCGGGGGGAGTATGGTTGCAAAGCTGAAACTTAAAGGAATTGACGGAAGGGCACCACCAGGAGTGGAGCCTGCGGCTTAATTTGACTCAACACGGGGAACCTCACCCGGCCCGGACACGGAAAGGATTGACAGATCGATAGCTCTTTCTCGATACCGTGGGTGGTGGTGCATGGCCGTTCTTAGTTGGTGGAGCGATTTGTCTGGTTGATTCCGATAACGAACGAGATTCCCTCCTGCTAAATAGTTACGCGGCCCGCGCGGTCGGCGTTCAACTTCTTAGAGGGACAAGTGGCGTTCAGCCACGCGAGACGGGCGATAACAGGTCTGTGATGCCCTTAGATGTCCGGGGCTGCACGCGCCACAATGGGCGGATCAGCGTGTGCCTACCCGTGCGCCGAGAGGCGCGGGTACGCTGTGAACCCTCTCGTGATCGGGACCGGGGATTGCAAACTGTTTCCCACGAACGAGGAATTCCCAGTAGGCGCGGGTCACGAGCCTGCGTCGATTTAAGTCGACCTTTATAGACCACCGCCCGTCGATACTAC